>ML803570.1:84989-137895 GCA_009831015.1 Picea engelmannii | reverse complement strand
ATTTTTTGTCCCCGCAGGTTTCGAACCGGTGACTTTAACATCACGGAGTGGCTTAACAACACACTCCGTCACCGACTGTCCTACACCTCGGGGACATATATATATATATTCATGTAAAGTGGTTAAAATTAAAAAAATCATGTAAAGTGGTTGAAATTAAAATAATTATAATTATATATATATATATATATATATATATATATATATATATATATATATATATAACCCGGGTAAAGTTGTTGAAGTTTTATTGTTATCACAAAATATCTTTTGTGACATAATTATTTTGCATTTCTCTTTTCAAAACCCTCAACCTCAACCTACACTGGTCGACAAGCAAGCAAACGAACGTTTAAACTGGGCCGTGGGTGTACCCTCGACATTTTATAAAATAATTTTTAATAAAGATAGAGATAATTTAATTTTTTAATATACAATATAAAAATTTTATTAAAAATAATGAGGATAGTTTTATTTTATTTTTATGATATAATGTGGGTGTTCATGAGACATTCTAAACCATAGTGAATAGTCAAGCTCCCTATTTTATTATGGAGTTTATGAGAGTTTGTTCTTATTTTAACAATGTTGATTTTTTTTATTATGTTAGTGAAATCATAGATACTTTTGATCTTTTAGATTATGGTTGATCACCTCTTTATAATATCTTAATTTTCTTTTATCCTCTAATTTTTTATTGCACCACAATTTCTCCATAAATTTAGATGTAATACAATTTTTAATATTATCGTTTTTCTACAAAGTGACATCTTCCTTTATTCCTCAATGATTTAGCAAAGACTTAGCATCTTTATGCCAACTTAGCTTGAGTTGTAGGTGGTTTTCATTGGAGATTGAAGCAATCTTAAGAAGCCTCTTGTCTTCCATGTTGTTTATCTTGTTCTTGTACATTATGTATCTAGTCATAATTGTGCTTTCAATGGGAAGAGGCTCGCTTCTATGAGGAGGATAGGATAGGGTGTATTGCCTTTGATTTTGTGATTATAAGTTATAAAACACTTTTGGATTTTCTTTATCTTTCTCCACAATTCTCTAGAGATACCACAACCCCAAACTTTGCAATGATATAAGATAAAAAAAAGTGACGAGAGTCTCAAAGAGAAGTTTTTTCTTATCCAATAGCCAAAAGTCCATTGATTTACAATTGAATCGATAATTGCTTTTGAGTCCGCAATAAGCTTTTCACCCTCCATTTATCCTTTTCTCAATGCTATAGTTCCTGTTAAGCTTGTGATGAAGATCTATTCCAATATATTTGTATGAAGTCACTTCCTCAAAGTTGTTGTTGTCATACGTGAAAGTAACATAGGTGATCTTTCTAGATTTAATTATCATATCCTTTGTTTTGTTAGTTTTAATAGTTATACCCATATTAGAGCATAAATATTTGAGGATTTTTAGTTTCTTATCGATGTCATAGGGATCCTCTCCACAAAAATAAAATCATCAACGTAAAGAAGAATGATTATGACTATACCAACAAGAATGAGGCCGACACAACCTACTTCTTCTAAACAATCCTCTAACTTGTCAATGTATATTCCAAAAGGGTAGGGGATAGGGGACATCCTTGCTTAACTCTAATATTACAATTAATTTCTTTTGACCAGCCCTTAGAGATAACTGGACTTTGTACATATTGTCAATGTTTGTACATAACTGGACTTTTCACATCAATGACATTTTTAAATGAAATTTAATGATTGATAATTCGTCGACTTCATATTAATTTGTCCTTCGACTATAAATTTTTGCATTTTTAAGAAATCACTTTATGTGATGGCAAGAAAAATTCCAATAACCCATCTTCTCAAGGATGAAGATGCGTAAATATTCATCAAACAAAGACGCATTAAGATCCTTTTTAATGTCATAACAGTTAAATTAATGCTCAAGTTTTTTTCCAATAGAAAATTTCTCCATATATTAATATATGATGTTCTCATAAATACATATATGTCTAACAAAAGATGATCCCCCTCTAACATAGAATACTGAGGATCGACAATATGACTCCAGGTCCAAAAAGTGGTATAAAACCTCCACAAAGGATATCACCCAATCCAAAAAAGATACAATGTGACTAACATCTAGGGTTGCAACCCTCCACATCATACAGTCCAAAATACAATATTATCCAAAATGGGTATATATCAAAATACAACCAGATAATATCAAGTCCAATAGATACAAGAAAGAAAGAACCAGCCCACTGAGAGTGACAATCATGAATAGAGACATAATGATAGTGGGGGGCCCTCGTGGCCATCCTTCCATTTGTTGAAGTGTATCTTTCCTTCTGGTACCTAAAGGGCCAATTTTGAAAGAGCATCTGCCTCCATATTCTCTTTCCTGTAAATATGATCAAACTTGATATTAGTGAAAGAGTGAGTGAGATATCTTATCTTCATCATCCAACCATAAGAATAGTAACTTTTAAACTGTAGTTGCGATTAATCCAATCTATAACAATCTTTGAGTCCCTCGGGACAAGTAACTGAGCAATATTTAATCGATGTGCTAAAGTTAAAGATGCCCACAAGCCCAAAAGTTCTGCCCTAGTGGTTGTGCCATGCCCACAATTTAAAGTCCACCTATAGGTAGTGTTACCTATAGTCTTAAGTATGCCCCCAACTCCACTTAGTAATCCATGATTCTGTACTGCTCCATCGAACCGACAGACTGAATCCATAATAAATTATGGAGTCTTCTTAATCTTGTTATGAATCCTTCCCGAGGCTTGTCTGCTTGTAGTATTCAACATCCCACTAACTTGAATATTGACCCTCTGGGTTTAGGGAGTACAACTATCAAAGATACATCATTTCCTTTCCAACCAAAGATGCCAAAAAACAATAATTAGTAGGGATTTAAAAAAAAATTCCACCTTTAACCAATTTTCCAAACAATCACTTAAGGAAGGGCCTTCCCAGGAAGTAGAAATTTTAAATGTGTAGAGTAAATTTCTCCAAAGATTTTGAGTGAAAGGACAAACTAAGAATATATGTGTAATGGACTCCTCATCCCTGAAACAAAGAGAACAAGTATTCAGGCCAGCCCATCCTCTTCTTTGTAAGGAGTCACAAGTAAGAATTTTACGTTCCAGAACTAACCAAATAAACAATTTTAATTTGTATGCCAAGGCCCAGGACCATATCTGTCTTCGTCAATTAGAGATCTGACATGGCAAGAACTTGAGAGCTAAAGCATTGTATACATTTTTTGCCGACAAGAAACCCGACTAATCTCCACCCATCCATAGTAATAAATCATCTCCTGGTTGCAGCTGAATCCCCGAACTGATAAGTTCTCTTGTATAATTATTCCATTCCAAAGCTAAGTTTCCGGTGAGTCCCAGTTCCTCACTGGACCTCCACTAATCGATAACATACCCCCAAGATGACTGAGCTTTTGCTTGATACAAATAGCGAATATTAAGATTTTTTAACACTAGTAAAAGCTCCTGAGAAATTAAAGAAGTGTTTCCAATGCCTAGTATCTTATCTAGTCCAATAAGGACCGATTCGCCCCTGCCAGGTTTCCATCTCAACCATTGAGTAATGAGGGGCAAAGATTTCATCAAGCCTTTCTAGAATTGTGAGGCCAAAGGTTGAGTTACCAGAGCAGATCTAAGCCAAGTAGCCACAGAGGTGTAAGGGAGGTATTTATCTTTGATCACACGATGCTAGATCTCGTCTTCCATCAATAACCTCCACGGAGAGTTTGCTGCAAGTGCCCGATTAAATAAGAAAGGATTTTTGAGGCCCCAACCTCCCAGACTTTTCGGTTTGGCAATTTGGACCCATCTACATAGGTGAATACCATGATCTTTACGCCCCCCTCCCCATCCAAATAAAGTCATAAATAATATTGCGGATATTTGATAGAACTGCAGTAGGTATCGTCGCAAGAGCCATCCAAAACATCGACTGAGATTCCAAAATCGCCTTCACTAAAATGAAACGCCCTCCCAAGGTTAGCCAATGGTTACACCATTGTTTAATCTATTTTTAAAACTTTATAAGAAGCCATCTCCAGTCTTCAAAGGTAGTTTTCTGCGCTTTGATGAAATAACCCAGATACTTAAAGCCTGAAGCCAAATCCATGAAATTGAAAGAAAATAAGTCCTTAAAACTTGTCAGATCAACATCTTCTAGCCCCGCGTGATGAAAAGTAAATTTACTATGATTGGTTTTTAATCCTGAAGCACTACAAATTTTTTCCAGAATATTCTTAACCAATTGCCATTCTCCAGCAGAGGCCTTTGTCATGATGAGTACATCATCAACAAAGATGAGGTGTAAAATTTTAACAACTCTAGAAACCTTTACCCCTGTCAAATTTCCGAACTCTTGACCCTTTTTCAACAAAATGCTAAGACTCTCCATAACAAGTATAAATAATAAGGGCGAGAGTGGACAACCCTGGTGAAGAACCCATTCATTGTTGAAGAAATTTGAGGTCTCTCTATTTATCAACAACGCAAGGGATGTGATGGTCACATAGCTCATAATCCAAGAACTGGAAGTCGCACTAAAGCCAGTTTGTGCCAGGATTAAATGAAGGAAATCCCAACTAACACAGTCATAAGCCTTTTTCAAATCCAGTTTTAAAATCAGGGCCTTTTGTGTTTTAGATTTGATGCTATGGATACATTCATGCGCTGTCCCTACGACATCCAGAATTTTTCTACCCTTCAAGAACCCCAATTGTTCTACAGACAGAGCCCTCGAGAGAATAAGTTTAATTATGTTGGAAATCACTTTAGAAATTATTTTATAACAAAGATTACATAGCGCTATGGGCCTAAAATCGCCAAAGTTCCGGGGGGAGTTATCCTTAGGGATCAGCACCAGGAAGGTCGAATTTAATGACCTTTTTATCTTACCTCTGCTCTTGGAATCTTCAACCAGGTCTAGTAAATCACCACCAACCAAATTGAAAAATAGGGTAAAAAACTCTACAGTCCAGCCGTCCGAGCCCGTACTTTTGTCTTTAGAAAAAAGACATAAAATCTCCCAAATCTCCTGTTTAGTAACCGATTTATCTAAAAGTACATTGTCTTCCTCAGTGACAAAGCGTTGATACAGTCTGGCTAAATTAGCTTGATCCATCGGAGCCCTAGACCCATCAATTACATATAACTTTTTAAAGTATCTACAAGCCTCTCTTTGATCTCCTCCTCAAGTTATGAATGGTATAGTCACAATAAGAAATGCCAATATAACAACCAAACTTTAAAATGTATAATGTCCAAAAGAACGATGTTACAATTATTAATAATGGTAACAACTTTAATCAGTATGTGATTAATGATACAACCTCTTCCTAATTACCTCCACCCTTCTTATGTGGAATGATATCAAATACATGTAATGTACCTATGTGGTTATTCCAAAAAAAATGGTGGGCATGACAACTAGTTATCAAGGTGACACGATGGATGTGAGTCGACGCATATGAATTCTTCACACGAATATATTTTATAAAATTATTCAACATATTTTGTAAAATTATTGATCGAAAAAGTTTTGAACATTTGTAATGGGTTAAAATTTGAAAGGTATTTCATATTTTAGAGGAGACAGGGTGATAATACTTAATGAAGTTTATTAGCACTTATGTCACTTTATATTTTAAATATGTGACCAATGTAATGTTAATTGTTGTATTTAGTGGTTTGGTGATTAAACCATCCAACAAATGTGGGTTTTATAAGTATATTGAACCAATGTGGGTTTTATAAATATATTACCTATAGTGATTCATTGTAACCATTATAACCAGTAAGCTAACTAGTATCATTACCTTATAAGCTTAATTGTAATGAGTAATGGCTTGTACTAGATTAACTGCATGTATTGTACATAAGCTATCATAGTTATGGGAATAGAACATCATGTTATTAAGTAAGCATCAAGTTGAACTAGGTGTTACTTATGTTCCAATAATGTAACTATGTTTAAGTTGAACTAGGTCTTACTTATGTTCCAATAATGTAACTATGTTTGATATGATGGGAATAAGATTGATATTGAAAGCTCAATATAAGAGACATGTTACATACTCTATCAATTTTTGTGATAAGTACATGTTGTAATCATGTTATATGAAAGAGTAATGGCAGTGGCTTATCTCTAAGATATGTTTATCCCAACTTATTAGCAGCATCATATATTATGAAAGTGTAATTAGATTCAGCTTAGTTTATGTATCCTTACTATGTAAGAGCTATATATAGTTTTAATTAGGGATATCTTACTCTATTACAGAGTAATTACAAAGGCATATGTGTATAACATAGTTGTGTTTGATTACTATATTATAGATAGTATTTCTATACATATATTTGATATAAAAAATATTTATAGGGTGTTCTATTCTAGTCAGATTACAGATTACAATGGTTATGATTATCATATCTACTTGTGAGCTAAACCAGTCTCTATATTCAACAGATTTTTCATAAGGAAACAATCAATGATAAGGTGAAAGTTATTCCATGGAATGATTGAACACCATTGTTCATATTTAACGCATTATAGATTAGGGAATAAGCATGATATTATGTTCATTAACTAAGGTGTTATAACTCATATCCAATGAAAGATGGAACAAAGGTACTTGGGTTACTATATATGCTAATTTGTTCGAGTTGAAGGCAGTGTTAGCTTGTTGAACCTATAACATAGATGACTAAGAGATAGCAACATGACTGCACACTCACAAGGGAATTAGATCATCTACATGTAGATGATTGTACTTTACATAAGCTTATGAACAATGTTCATAATTAGATGTGTGCTTACTTGATCATTATACACTATCACTAGCTAATCAAATGGGTTGAATAGAGTAAACAAGACAATGTGTCATATTAGCTTCACCATATCAATTCGAGCAAGTATACTATGAGTAAAACCCATACCAGTGCATGAGATATAAGTATAATAATAACCCATGAGTGCAGTTTCATCTACACTAGTTTCACCACTTGTAATGACCAAACCATT
This sequence comes from Picea engelmannii, assembly GCA_009831015.1. Lineage (NCBI taxonomy): Eukaryota > Viridiplantae > Streptophyta > Pinopsida > Pinales > Pinaceae > Picea > Picea engelmannii. Next base: position 130,861 of record ML803570.1, on the reverse strand, counting down.
ACTTGTTCACAATGGATATGACTTGATTACCTCATTATGTAGCATATAATATTGGTTTCATAGTATGTAAAACCACCTATCAAGTACAAGTAATGTATAGAAAGCAATACCACTAATCTTAGAGCATACGATTCACATAGATTATGGATATGTTTAGTTCTCCTAATATGGCCAATATTCGTTAATATTGAACACTCATATAACTAATTACATACACCGATAATATCTATCCTATTAGTCTATATTATGGATAATACAATAAGGTAATAGACCAAATGCGATCAATCAAAGCGTACAAACGAATATATCCCATTGTTTACGTGATTACCTATGATAGGGTACTTATACTAGTATCACTGCTTTCATTACCTATATAACCCAATTAGTTAGGTAAACTAGCATGGAACTCTGCTCAGTGAATGCTCTATGATATTTGATAATAATAGAGATTATGTAAATACAATTGGTATGATAGAACTAATGGTTATAACACTATATCACAAACGACACTCTTATCACTGTTTATCCATGCCAACTTATGGTGATAGTTGTGGTTTCATTATTATGTGAAGTAAAGCAAGTGTGTTAGCCGAGTGTAATAAGAGCTCAAATAAAGTTAGTCATTACAAAGCTAAGATCTATCTCAATAACAACATTCTTCATGATAGCTTGATCACCATGTATCCTTATTCAATGGTTGTAACTATGCTATCTCAATCATGCTTACTAGAATCAAACCAACTTCATTATACTAATCATTGTTATTATGGAGATCATTGGAACACTGTAATCTCATCACTGCAATGGTTAGACTACTCATCCATCTTAAGTATCACTAGTCTAATTACAACCATACCAATGGGTGAAGAAAGGATAACACAGATCTAACATGATTAAGTTAAGCAATACCTGTATTGGAACCATACATATGAGAGATAGGTCGCTTGGTTATCAACTTAATCACTTACACGATATAAGGTATGTAAGATATATTATGGGAATACTTGCCTCTTACTCACTAGTTATGTGTAAACATATGACCAATACGTTATGATACCCGATCTAATTAGGTATATATGATTATTGTTGATTTTATACGATATAAGCTCTTGTTAGTAAGGGTTCGTGTTAAGCATATTGCAAAAGGGTTTATATTAGGCTACTATGATAGAACCAAGCTTATTCATAACTAATACAAGTAATATAGATAAGGTTATGATATGGTAGTAAAGCTCATAAAAATCATATGGTTCCAACATTCTAATGGGAATAACAAGGATATGGTTCCAACACTGTAATGGGAATCACAATCATATTTGTTCTACTCTTATCTCATGCATGATTAGGGAATATACATACATTAACATGAACTAGTAGCTAGTGGTATCATATCATTCATATCGGGTTAATGTGAGTACTATAGCCATTGTATAACATGATCAAACCTTATCAACATAACACTAAGCTCAACAAAGCTAGAAACACTTACCTTCCCTAAGCTAAGCAAGTAGTAGTGTAATCGTTATATACTTATGGTCCTTACTATGATATCAAAGTAATGAGAATGCTAGTACTTAAGATATTGGGATACTATGGTCCTTATTGGATAAAGTTAGTTGGTGTTGTTACATGCTTAACTGCGATATTGGTTATTGATTAGAGTAGTAATGGGAATGATACTATCTTATGATGCTTGTAACTAACATATGTGACTAAAGCTTGGAAATGATACTCTTACTTGTTATGGAAACTATGGTCATTACTAAGATGTATATCATAGTTATACTATGCACATACTGGAATGGTAATGAAAGATGGAATACTGTGGGCATGTAAGAGTTGTAATCACTAGAAATTACTCCTTATCTGAGCTTATTGAATATACAAACATTGAGCTTGAATATCTATGTTACCACTATATCGTAGGTATGATATAGCTTCCTTCTATTCCCATTTCTCATACAAGAACCATATCCTACTACTTGGTTGTGGTAATATAGGTAGTAGTATGACCTTTGCACATTTACACAATAATTCTTGTGCAATAGGTGGAATACAATGAATCAAATCATATCTAATAATTAGGGAATCACACCAATGCTTGAGTACAAAGGAAAGATTGCAAAATGACTAATGGGAGTATAGAAAAACGATATACCTGGGTACGATACATTGACTCAAACCAGTTAGATCTACTAATAGGTCAACAAGTATAGTGAACTCTAAGCATATCCCTAATAAATGTACTTGATATAACATATAAACTTTGTATTCAATCAGAGTGATTTTTATATCAATGGGGATTACTAAGCTCATAAAACATATAAGGGTGGTTGTTATTACTAGTGTCAAATCACAATGACTATGCTTTATCTATAGTAGGTATGATACTTATGCTAATACTTATGATTAAACATATAACATTGGTTATACTATGATAGAGCTCAATAGCTTAGGTAGAATGAAGCTTATATAGATAAGGTTCATCTTACGCATCGTAAAAGTTGATTGGCTTAACCTATAGATCCTATTGAACAACTTATCATTGTTATGACTAGTGAACTAAGGACTATGTATTACTAGTCCATAATCTATGATGCTTGTACTCAATGAACGATATCCATTGAATTCATAGTGTTTAAAAGGATAACACTCGTATGAGTGTGTATCAAGATTTCTACTAGTAACTACCTCTACATGTTTACTTTACAAGTTGATTACATATGACTATACTGATTCATTACACTAATCTTTACCTATATAGTAAAACAAGTTGAACAAAGCAATGGTATTCAAAGGTCTAATTAATCATAGTTACTAGTGTGATAGAGCATACCGATTTGTTGTAATCTTCATGGTATCATTGTTACTGGTCCATATTAATCATAATGAATAAGGTTACTTGTATACGACTTGAATAACATGAATCAATTACCTTTGGGTGTTCACTCTATAAGCTAAGTAGTACTAATTAAAGGAAATATGTAACCCAACAAGTATCACTAATAGCTAATCAACCATTAAAAGGAGTTATAAGGGGTCATTGTTCCATAACTAGTAGAGTAGAAAAATTAGGTTAAAGGTTATGGATTTAATTATGTAGAAACATGTATTACTAGTATTTGATAAACTCTTAGAATCAAGACTAGTTACAACAAGTTATTGTGTTTACATAAGATGTGATACATAAGCTCTATTACGTGTTATCCTATATGAGATAGGTGTGAATCCCATTTATTGATCTGATTTGGTTATAACCTATAGCTTACTTGTTACCTATATTAGCTATGTAAGACTAATCATAGTGATTACAGTGACATGTTGAATAAGCCCAATCTGTGCCTTATACTGATTCCATAACTAACTAGTATTGATCTTGCTTATATCTAATACCACACTTATCGTAGTAAGCATGTTGATTGTCTTTAGTTCATATGGTTCCATAGTCATACAATTAATATAAAACTTCTACTCGAGTGTGGTAATCATCATATAGAGTAGTAATCCCATAAGTACCACTCATCTCATTTGCCTAATTTGATCATTATTAGTACATAGATTCATGTATGACCTATCAGAATATAAGGAATCGTATTGGTTGAACAGTACAAATGTCAACTATATCACTTATGTTACATGAATACAAGTACATGTCAATTACTCCAACTATGATATCAACTTTAGTTAATATGTGTGATTCCCATTACTATGATATCATATCCAATATGTGTGATTCCCATTACTATGTAATCAAGCTTTACTTGTAGTTAATAACATGTAGTAATTAGTGATACTATACCCTATGCAATAACAATGGTGTAGAAATAATATACCAATATTGACATATCCTAACACTATGGGTATATTACTAGGTATTAGCTTTACCTATTCAATTACATTGGTTATCTAGTATTGTTTATCGTAATCATTAGATTGGAATCATACTGATAGTTCCAATACTACTAATTATTAAGTTGCACATAATATAGAAACACACGGGCTCTTAGTTTGCATGGTTATGATTGGAATAACTTGATTACCTTTTATGACCGATGTTTCCCTAATTAGTAAGGTTGTATAATACTTATATGTAAACCATACTTGTAGCAATAATTAGAATATTCCAATTCAATTGGAATAATTGAGCTTGTAATCCTATTGGTTATGATGAGCTAAATGATAGAACATATACTAGCTATGATTATCCATAGTGAATACCCTATGTTAAACACCACTTATGGAGCTCACTATTATTAGCAGCTATGACTCTGAATCAGAGAAACCATGTATGTTTAAACTAGAATCAAGTATGGTTACAACAAGCACTAGTAACTCTTCTAAACTAAGCTTTGTTTATAGAAGTAAGTTGTTTCCATAATGATTTACTACTTATACTTGCTCTTGTTATCTCTATGAACACCATTGAACAATGCTACACGCTACCATACGATACCACTTAGGCTAAAGGACGAGCTATAATAATATCAATAATCAATATTATCATTCCATAACACTCAACCTGAAGCTCACTAGTATTAACAACTATGACTCCGAAACAGAGAAACCATGTATGTTTAAACTGGAATCAAGCATGGTTACAACAAGCACTATTAAATCTTCTAAACTAAGCTCTTTTTATAGGTGTAATTTGTTTCCATAATGATTTACTACGTATACCTGCTCTCGTTATCTCTATGAACATCATTTAAAATGATACAAGCCACCATATGATACCACTTAGGCTAAAGGATGAGCTATAATAATATCAATAATCAATACTATCATTCCATAACACTCAACCTCACCACACATTACCTGGACTTGATTTAATGGAAACACTAGTCTCATTATAGTGATACACATAGTAGTTTTACCATATAAGTAAGTTGTGATAGGAGCTAATAGTAACAAAAACACTAGTAGAAACATATGACTAATGAAACAGGATATGATGAGTATAAGCATATCCATAATCTAATAATAACTCTAGTTCAACAAACACGTATGTTCTAGTGCTCTTACTAATCTATATAGTATCATCACTATTACTTATTAGTTTCAACACTAATACTTAACCTTATACAAGGTAAAGCTTCTTGTTCTGTGATCATTGGTTCCACGTATTTACCCTAATTGATCTATGTGTTACTTCATCATCTTATAGGTAAGTAAGACCCTGATAACCATGTATCATACTTGTGATTTGTGATTAGCTTTGATGTTACGAGATACTTATGGGATAGACATTGATCATTGAGAGTACAAGTGTAATAGAATTAATCACCTTACTTCAAGCTTAAGTACTATGAATCTAATGACCCTTATTACATAGCTATAATGTATGATGTTACAATAGTTATAACCTAGTAACATGGATTTGCTTCACCAATAAGGACAAGCTTTCTTATACAGGTTATGGTAGTTATTGTCACCATATTCATATAGCTAAACAAGGGTGTAGTTAATTAGGTGATTACTATTGATTAAAATGTACCTTCCATATGGATACATTATAGAGTAATAGGTTCCAACATACAACTCATACCAATTATGTAAGTAGCAATCATAATAGTTCATGTTATAATAGTAAGGATAGATAAACCCATTGAAAGGTTGTACTAGACATGTTTACAGAACTAGTGATAATTTCATAATCATTATAGATAGATACTACTATCACTCAAATCAAAGGTGTAATTACTCCATGTATTAACTATACTGATTTGATTAGTACCAATATGAAGGATAATACTTGCTTGATGCTTATATTAATACCATATCTATTGAGTCAACCACATACAAGTATGTAGCATGTATAGTTTCCTCTATTCACATGGTTCCCTATTCATACGTAAACCTAATACTCCAACTTGATGTTTGATGGTTGATAGGTAGTACTAAACCCATTACTTAGAATGCCATGGATATTGTGTATATTACTCCTTTCATAGATACCAACCCCGAGGAGTAGTATGAGATTAACGTATGACCAAGGGGAATGGAAGGGAATTGGTATGCTATCTCTGATATGGGTGGTATACATAATAGCCATACTATTCCAATGTCATTACTTAGAGTAGTGTCCCATGCTTAGGACTCAGACCAAGAAAACGATTATAATATCCATAATTAGAGCGATAAGCTTTGATATGAAGCACTACCCTGATAGATCATATTGGAATACATAGAGTACAGAGCTAGTATATGTTACTAGTATAATCACAAATCTACTAGTCTGAATACCATGTATTTGTGATAGTGAATACAAAGGATACATCTACGGGTTAGGTGTGTACTCATTACTATCTTAAGCTCATTGCTTAGGATAACACGTTGAGTGACAATGTCATTACATTTTTTTCCATATTAGTAAGCATCATTACTATGCTAGTTGATTCAAGCCTATTGATTACTGTGACTAATTGCACATATGTTAAGAGTGGTCTCTAGCTCCATATTCAACACATTACTCATTATGGTTGTTATGTCAAGTAAACATCACCCTTTTCAACATGAGTTAATACCATAGGTTCATAAGCAAGATATATCATGTTACCGGTTCCAATGGTGTTCATAGTTGAGTGTAAAGTTTGTTCCACTAAGATATAAGATGAGCACAATGCTAGTTACTCTTATTGATATATCAAAACCTCTTATTGTATTTAGCTTATCGATATGACTTATTCCTTGTGTCATCGCCCTATCTCAATCTAATACTCGAATGTGGTTGATTAACTAGTACTAAACCCATATCTAACATAAACATAAGGTGTTGTACAACTAATACATAGACAACCCCAAGTAACAATATATGATTAACCATGTTCATACTATGAACAAAGGGGAATCAATGTGACTTATTATGATAGGTTGCCAATAATTCATAGAGAGACAATACTAGTTATATTCTTACCTTCAATTAGTGGAACAAGTGATAGACTCAGACCAAACATCATGGTTATTCAACCTAATCACTATCATTAAACTATTCCCCTTACTGTATTTGACATAATCAAACCTAATCTGAATAATAACCTTCTAGTAATCAAACCAATCTAAGCTAGTTGTTCTTATATCACTAGTATATATAAAGGTAATGTGGTATTGCCATTGATTATAGCTATCATATTCTTACACAAGAAGTTCCCTATTCCATAATACATGATACATTTGGGCTCATAACACTTGGGATTACTAGTAGTTAAGTGATATCAATTTACTCCTTATGATTCAATACCTATATATCAATAAGAGTTGATACACCTATTCCACCAATCCTGTTTCCCTAATTAATGGGAATGAAGATCAAATCAATAAGAGCTAGTGATATACCAAACCCCTTTCACTCTACCTGGATACCTTGTTCAATTCCAATAATCAATAGACCCATAAATGATGATGATGACCGATCCAACATGTTACTATTTATACGTGTTTCAATACGTATGTTAGCTTCTAGTCATTGTAAGATGTGTTTCCATATCTACTAGTACTTATATAGGTAAAGTAAGTCCATTTATTTGATTTGAGTGATTACTGTAATTGTTACTTCATGTTTCTCTATTAGTAATGGGATTTTTTCTTGTATTGGAACCACTTCAAGCTTAGAGATAATAAGGTATAGAGCTTTGACAATCCTTGTGTTTCTATTATGGTAGATCTATGCTTAGGTGAATTAATGGTAGTGATTGGTAACTAACAAGTAAGCTAAACTAGAGAGTACAATGTTGTTACTACTAATATGAGTATACATAAATTCCCATAATATATGAAGATTGAACATGTCCTGATCTCTTTGCTTATATAGATCTAAAAACATGGTTTCTAAGCTAGTACCTTATTGACACCTATATTCATTAGGGAAAGATAGACACACTGGTTATGATTAGAGTTATACCTTACCTTTCGTGTTTGATCATTAGGTAAATGTGATTCCATGATGTTACATAGAGAGATACCCGCTATTGACTCTTCTTTGAGTGTCGTGTGTTGATATAAAGATAAGTGCTAGCTATATTACTAGTAAGTAATGATAATTATTCATGGAAAGGTTTAGTGTGATTACCATAATACAGTTGAAACCAAACTAGTAACATAGCTTGATTCTATAACATAATCTTGATCATTATAATCAATGCCATTTTAAGTATATGGTGTAATTGATTCCCTTTGTTCACACTTGTTCACCCAATAATCTAACACCAATAATGGTCAAATTTTTCCTAGAGGATAGAGTCCATACGCATTCTCTCAATGGGAATACTTCTATCCATATAGGGTGTAGTCCATACGCATAATCAATGGGAATAATTCTATCCATATATTCTCTAATTGTTCTAGTAGTAGGAAGTGGTAGCCTGATGAATATGGAGAATACCATATGAATAATGGATAGGTACATGATTGCACTCACAAGGGGAAATGATTATACCAAATACATCATATCCACTATAATTAATACAAGATTAATACACAATACAAGAGCTCTTACTTCTATAGTTATGAGCTTTATAATACATGGGAATCAAAGCAAGTGGTATAATATTGAAGCCTAATCTTTTAATGGATTGGAATGAGCCTGAAAATAGTGATTGTATATGTTACATACAAGGCTTGTACTCTTATATCAACTAATCTATAATCATTAAATCACAATTTGTAATCTAACCACATTAGTAGTAATCAAATCCACCTTATTACAAAATCTTAATGATTGTTACTAGTCTAAGAAATGAGTTACGATAATCAATCTCATTAATTAATCAAATACACGTGATCTCATGTCTCTGCTTATAGATTATGTAGAGAAAGAGCTATAATCCCTATGCGACAATAGTTTAGCTTAACTACCATGTATGTTACTTATGCTAATACTTATATCTATCCATATTAAGGTAATTAGGCTTACTTTACCTATGAAGTTTACACGAGACTAGGCATAGATATCACAATAATCAAAGTAATGTAATCAATATTCTTTATCAATCTGAGTGATTAGGGAGATATTGATACTATATCTCATCCTCTATGTGGATACTTGTGCTCATGATTAAGTATGTACGTAACTTAGGTATACCAAGAGCTATGAGTAACAGTGATACTAGTTATGAATAAACACCATTAGTAATAAGTGTGTACTCTATAAGGATAATAGTTAACTAAATGAATTCGTGATAATATGAAAACAATACGGATTATTCTAGTATGATCATCCTTGTAGCTTATATTGTGAATACCATAATGAGTTAAAGCATAACAAGAATATTATTACCATTGCTATGAGAAGTGATACGATGAAACTAAATGTGAAAGAGCTTATCTAAGCTTACTTGAGTTGTATTGGAATAACTAGTTATCAAATAGGTGTCATTAACTTAGTTGTTTCACCTTAATTTCCAGGATATCATATATAGGTTATTACTGATAAACATGATGATACAGGGTTAGTATGAACACCATTACAATATTAGTGACATATTTTATGAGATTTATGATTACTCTTATTACCTCTATATCTCATGACATTAGTGATCACACCTTACATCTCCATTGATTGATATGAAGATTACTAGCTTCCACTAAGCTATGGTATAGAGTTAAGCTTATCCCTAATGAATACTAGTACATGACCTTTTATTAATTGTTACTTATGGATATAAAACACCATCATTAACTGCTTAAGATGATATGCACTTCATTACTATCACCATCTATAACATATAACATATGACTAGAGTACTGATGATACTATTATTACCAAGTAGTTTAACGTATGAGGTTATTGGTTACTAGTACCTATTTTGGCATGGGATATGATGTTACTAGTCTAATACTATCACACTTGTATTGAATGTAATAGAGTGATTCCAAAGCTCACATGGGAAATATGGTATGTTGTATTACTTGCTAAGCTTATATCACCATTGATTTTATCATGTCCTAAGTATAAACATAAGTAGATGTGTTGTATTACTTCATAGACCTTGTATCATAATAAGCATATCTCTTTCTCTTATTCCTATGGTCATCAAGCTATCTCATACTTTTACAAGACCAAGGCTATATGTATAGTCCAAATACCATTGCTAAGTTAACCTCACACATATATGTATAAGTTAACCTCACATATATATGTATAGTAATCCCATTGATCAAGTAACATGATGGATATATGGATAGTAATCCATTGCTAAGGTAACATCATGGCTATACTTCTATCATATATATTCAATTTTTTCACTTGATTACCAAAGATTAATCGATGAACCTATGATAATAAAAGCATATGGGTGAATAAGGAGAATCCACATTACTACCTAATTAAGGGGCCATATCAAATAGAGCTCATATCAAGATGGATAAAAAGAGTAAGTCGAGGTATGTCCTTATTATACATATTACTTAGTACTTGTATCAGATAATGTTAATGGACATCATAAGCATTACCATAATAACAATGAACTTAAGCAATGGAGTTAAATGTTATGATAATTACTATAATCTAGGTTCTTAGTACTATCCCTAAGATTCTTACACATATTCCTTACATGGTGACCCTATGTATTACTTACAACTATATTCAACCAGTGTTAGTTCCATCTAAGAGCTTAAACTAGTATGATTCATGTAATTTATATAATAAATGAGGATAATGAGCTATGTTACATGCAATGATTATGGTAACTACAAAACCTGTTATCAGACATATTGCACATTACTTACAACTTACTTATCCCATCTAATATGGAAACATCATGAGATTAGATTACCATTACAAAGGTTAAGAGATATAGTAATTCCCTAATCACTAGTCATTGTTATTAGTAATACTAGTAGTTACACAAGGCATGGTGATAATAGAGCAATGTAAGAACAAGTAACCAATGTTTGATCTATACTAATAATGATAATGCTAAGAATTGTGTTTAATCCTTACTATTGATATCAACCATATCATAACTTATGCTATACTAGACTAGAAGAGCTAAGTATTTTTCTTGGATCTAAGGTGGCATATTTTGTTTAAATAACCATCAAGAATTGGTATGGAGAAAAGCCACTTGTAGTTGTTAGCTATAATGTATTTGGTAGACACTTTAGAATTGACCCATGACCATCATTGTCACAAGGTGTGAGGAGATTGAAGGGTAAACTTGAGAACAAGGTCATTTGGAATCAAACCATGAATTCTATTCCTAGTTATTCATTGCCAACAAATGACTCATAATAAAAAGAAATAACATAATGGAATATTATGAACATGAACAACAACAAGAAGTACTCGTATTTTTATAATTTATTCTCCAACTAGCTACAAATAAAGAACGTTCCACCTAACTATAGGCACTCTATCATAGATTCCACCCCCGATCCAGGGCTATGAATCCACAAGGGAGAATTACCCATGGAATGAATCTATTATCTAACTCTCAACCCAATTCCCAGATTCCACAGATAATCAACTTTTGAATTTTGAACCACAACAATCCCACTCAACCAACCACTCTTCCCCCTCAGCCTGCACAACACCATAAATTATATACCCATTCTCTGCTAAACAATCCCTTAGGTTATCCCATTTCCCTCCAGCGCTCTAGTATAGGATGAACAAGGAATCTCTACTGCTAGGATCCAAGTAATTCTAGTTGTAACTAAGTTTCCATTCCATCATCAATTACCCATAAGATCAGTCATGGTTTTATTAACACTTTCATGGCAACAATGTAGGGTATCAAGCTATGGTAGCTCAAGAAAATAGGAGAGTAATACCTAGAGTGAATACTCAATGCAAGAGAGAAGAATAAAAATGAACGGAAATCATGCTTGCATGCGGAAAGTCATATATTATATACTTCATGTAAGGAAGAGACCACATTCCTTCGCAAGAATCCCATGTATCATTCCTTGGGACAACAAATCTAAAGGTTGGTGGATAATTAATCATCTTAGAAGAAGGTGAAAAACTTAGGATAAAGGGGTGGGAAAAAGAAAACATTAGAACATTGTTATTTCCCTTATCCCCCTAAGCCCCCCTTTCTTCCCCACTCATGGAATCATGTCCCCCTTTCATTTCCTTCTTATCTTGCAACCTTTAGTGATATATATATTATATGAAAATGCACATACATTTACAAACCAAAAATACACCTCGAGAATAGTTACACGCTAGTGAATAATCAATTTGAAATGTCATGCTTCCTCACATACCGCATATATATAGGATTATATATGATTAAACATCACATACACATTCATAATAAGGGGTCAAAACTGGATCCTCCCTTTGGCATCTCCAACAAGGATTCAAGGATAATAAGATGGGCTAAATTTCTCCCTTTGGCATTTCTAGTAGGGATTCGATGGGATGGGAAATGATATGATTTTCAAGGTTCCTTCGGCATCTACAACTTCTCAAGGAAAATCAAAATATCCATCCTTCTCGGGGGCCTCATGAATCCTGACATTCCCTCCTTGTTTTTATAATAGATTCATATACATGAGATGGAATCTCCAACAGGGATTCAATGAAGTGATAACCCTACAGTGAGAACCCTATGATTTTGAAGTACACACTTTATAGAAGCTACTAATAGACTTAAGAGATGTGACTTCCATTTATTAATTGGGGCCTCTGTTCTCCTAGAGGACTTGCTTGACCAAAGAGAGAACAAGCTCAAATAATGGAAGTGAATCTTGCACTGAGTTCTATCCTATTTGTGGTGAGAATCTTGTACTCAGAAAAAAAAATGGTGCATCTTTATATAATAGAAGCTTGTTCCGAACGCTCCTCCTCCACAAGCCTCCAAGGAATCCAACACTTTTCCTCTACAAGCCTCCACAAACCTCCAATGACTCCAATGCTCCTACTAAGCCATGTGATATCTAGGTCCACTCCACCTACATGATCACTATTGAAACCCAAGCATCCCAAAGTAAACTCCAAGCCTCCATGAAAGCATTCAAGCAACCCAATTCCATCTAGGGCTCAACACACTCCTCCAAGATGCCAAACCACTCCTCCTCCAAGGAAAGTCATCCACTTAAGAAAGAAACCACCCTCCATGTGTCATATACATGAAGCAGTCACCAAGATCCATAGGTATACAACACTCCAAGGAAGAATGCCACATAAACATCAAGACAAGGCATATCAATCAATGAGAAAGCCAACTCTAATGTGGATATCTCACTCCCAAAATAAGGAGGCATTGTCAGGATAATGTAACACTTAGCTAATGACTTTCTAGCTTGATTTATTTCATTTTCTCCTTAAGGATTTTTAATGTACTTTTCATTAAGATTAGTGACCTTTGGGCCCTTGGAACTTAGTAACAATTTAGTAGAAATCGTAACAAACCGTGTCCAATGCTACAATGGGTGGAAAATCAGGTACAAAATCTTCCAACTCTAGGTTCACCTGCTTCAACATGGGCCAAAGTTGATCTATACAAACCCACACCATATCTAACTCATGCTCTGCATGATGTTGTGCTTATAACTACATGTCTCTATCTGAGGTCACCTCGGTCAACTGAATGTGCAACTGCTGGTGAGACTACTGAAGGTCCTCATGACTCTACTCAACCTAAATAACTCTCTTCACAACTTCCTCCATGGTCAATCAAGCCATCCATAACAAATCTAGAGTATACCAACTCTTCACATCAACTGCTTATCATGATGCACCATATCGAGGACCCTCGGGTGGGCACCAATTCAATGATAACCCACTAGAAAAAAAAAGTTTAGACTGTAAGGGTGTATCTTCTTTTGAATCCGAGTGATCCCACGATTGTTTGAAGGTATGGGGGATCCTCTATTTGATGGCATTGGTCAAGTACGGTGTCACATCTGTATGCCCATGATAGACCCTCAACATGGCCTAACAATAAGTAGGGTCTTATGCTAATGATTCAATCTGTGCCATAGCTTATAATTGATCTAAAGGGGAGGGTGGTGTAGGAATGGTGGCAAGAACAATTGTTCTAGAAGGATAAACTATCCCTTCCACTTCATCTTCAAATTCTTACATCATTGTGTCCTCCTCCTTTTGTGGTGCATCTACTAGAAAATCATTCAAACCCGGGGAACAAAATTTTGGATCCTCACCGTCACACGAACCAACCATTCTTGACATAATGACACTAAAAACAATCCCAACAATATTTTCAGGCTACTTAGTGTTGTTTGGACCTCACCATAACTATGTGACTTCAATATGAACCTGATGCAACTGCTTTCCTGGACATGCCTAGATTGATAACATTGACCAAGGACACTTGCTCAAAACTTAAAACCTCGACGCTGACGGTTGTAAATGAAGTTAAACTAGACTCAACTAGTATGAAAACATAATATGAAAAAAGGGGAAATAATGTTTTTGTATATGGATGACTCTCCTGCAACCACAAAGGTGTTGCCTCAACTTGACAAAACTAGACTGACACTTCCCTAACCGCAACACTATGGCTACAACTTTAACAAAATTATAAACATCTCAAGTGGGTAAAACCTGACTCAGTACTAGATTGACACTGTAGAAAGTAGACAAAACAGACTAACAATAATGGAATGAAAAGGATAAAACTAAAACTAACCAAAATCAAATTTACCTAACCTAACTAAACTCCTATGAACAGAAGTGACACGAAAATAGTGAATAAAGGGGCTAGGGTATTGGGCTTAAGGTGAGCATTATTCACCCATCTCGAGTGATGATCCAGATTATTTTCGGCACGAAATGAGATCGGAGATATAGAAATGCACAGAGATATCACAGATATTCAATAATATAACAAAAATGTATCGAAGATGCAACCATAAACACAGATATACAGTAATACACGATTTCTATTAATGAAAGAAATGTACAGAGACTGTAAAAATACAGAGTGGAAGACTCGCTAGAATGGTGGCAGCTTATCTCTGAGAAGAGATGTGACGGCTACTCGCATTCTCAAGAAGATGGTTACAATGGGGCTCTGAAGGCCCTTTTACAATAAAAGGGAATGACAAAAGTCTTGGACATCCAAAAACCTAACCCTAGGAGATGAAGCGCCAAAAGTCATGTGGGCCCCGTTTGGGTAAGTGAGTACATCAACTTCCCGGGGTCGTAACTTTTGCATACAATCTCCGTTTTAGGCGTGTGATAGCTCGTTGGAAAGGTATTGTTGAGGAGATTCATTTTGGGGGCTCAATTATTCCTTTGGCTATAATTGAGAACCTCGACCTTGAAAAACCTTCATTTGGACCCTCAAAATGGCCCCGGAAGTTAAAACCTGCTAAAAATAGTAAATTGCCAAAATGGCCAGAAAACTGTTTTGAGCCATTTGGAAAAGGTGGGTGGCCACCGATATCCACTTGGATCAAGTGAAAACTACCATCAAGCTGAGACAAGTGGACTACACTAGACTCTCTTAAGTCTACCACTAGAAATGGACCCAACCAATGCATCTGTAACTTGCATGAGTGCTTTAGATATTGATTGTTGTTATAGCAATATTTGCCTCACCATTGCTATCTTGCACAAAGGGCCTTTTTCCATTTCCCTATGCAAACTTGTCATCCCTTTTTGATGAATCCAGAGATAAAAATACATATTTTCCCACATATACGCACCCTATCTACTATACAACATGCGTATACGCAGGCTGCTCCACTACAACCTGCGTACATCGGGATTTGTGCCAGAAAATAAAAAAATCAAGTCGGGTTTCCATGTCACGACAGGAGATCTCTGATCCTTGGCCTTCCATATACTGGAAACGTTTTGACTTGACCCTTTAGTTGCATTTTGAAGGCTATAAGAACACAATTCCGAGTTATGGAAAAGAGGAGAAAGCATTAAACTTTGAGAGCAAAGTTACTCTGGAGAAATTACTTCATATTGAGTCTGCATCCCTTTGTCCCTCAAGTCTAAACATAGTGTTCAACCCCCAAGCTCTGTCCCTATTGTTGAGAGAACCTCATTGTCTCTTTCCTATGAGCTTGCCTTTGGTGGAGGATTGAAGTGGTGGAGGCCCAGTTGGAAGGAACTTGGTTTCTTGGTTTCGAACCATGCCGACACGGAAGTATGCAATGTTTTCGCTTCTGATGATCATTTATTAATAGAAATAATCCTTTCCCGTCCAATTGGTATCGTGAAAAAATATGATTATTATCCATGGGCATATTTGTAATGTTTATTAATGGATTATGCTATCTAATGTGCTAACCCCTTTACATTATTACTATATACTTGCTCTTTTTGTCTGTTGAGAACTTGTTGCAGGTACAAAGCTTTGGGTCAAAGTGCTCAACAGTGGAACATCATCAAACGTTGGAATGAGGTAGGCTTCTTTCTTATCTCGCTTGCACATTGGTTTATATAGTATATGTTGGAATTGAGTAGATTTCTACAATCATACCTGTCTGTTGTGGTTTACCCTGGCCATAGAGAGTATTTCCCTCGTAACATAATTGGTGACTCCACTAGGGAGAGATCTTCTTTCTAAGGGTTTGAAGTACTTTTTCTCCTTGCCTTGCTCTTCTTCCTTTTTGGTTCTTGTCATCTTCTTGACAGATTATGTTCACTCTGGGTCTGAGTTTTCATCCTTTTTCTCTTGCCTGGCCTTGTTTTCAAGCATATACGTGCCCTATTGCCTTGACAATCACGTACACATGTGTACTATCTCATTACGAGCTGCGTATATACGCTCTGTTTCCCTGAACAATCGTGTACACCTTATTTCCTTGCTTGGTTGCTTGGTTTGGTGGTTGTTGGGTGGGATTTGATGATTGCTGAGCCTTCTTAGGTCTCTGTAGTGCCTGTTGAGCTTCTCTGGGTTGACAGGAAACCTATTTGGAGTTGAATTTTTGGGCATAGTCTTTCTCATCATTTTTCATTTTTTATTTTTCCTTGAACTCTAGGTTGTTGCTTGGTATTTTGCCTGAGTCGTTCCGTTTATACACAGTAGGATTTATATATCAAGTTTCTTTTCAGTCCATGCATTTTCTCTTTAATATATTGAAAATACAAAAAAAATAGGCATTTTACATTGCTTGACATTTTTGTCTTCTGAATCTTTATCATTAGCTTAGTGCATTTAGTGAGAGATTGCATTTTACTTCTGAATTGCAGAGTTGAAATTGAAAATTTCACTGTTTTATACGCATATCATTCATTGAAAAGTTAAAATTAGACTTTGCATTATATTCATATTTATTTTCTTGCAGAGTCATAATATCATGAGTTTCACTTCCATACCCTTTTGAGTAATCACGACCAATAAAATTTACGCTTTAAACTTAAGTTGATTAGTCACGATTTTATTTTTAGGGTGCAAAAACTAGTCTAGGAGTTAGTGCCTTGGAATAGGATTTTGTGAGTAAACTTCTCCAAGGCAATTAAATAAACATATGTGTCTGAGACAGGAAGATGAGAATTCCATTGTATAATTGGTAAGATCAGGAGGCTCCACTCACACCAGAGTTAATCACGAGGTCACGCAAAGTTAGTTGAAGGGATAACCCTCGGATACTCGCCTAGCGTCAGGGATATTTATGTAGATTTATTCGTATTTGGGGATCTTGCTAGTACCCATACCTTTGTGGGAGGCGGTGCTTCCAAGGTTTCGGGCTTTGCTACCCTACCCATACAGTAATCTAGACTTATGAATGCTTTCCTGTGCATCAGTTATATAGTGCTTTATTAGTTTCTTGACTTAGGTATCTCATAGGTTACTTGCAGGGGTTATTTTTCTTGTACCCTGGGTCAGATAGGGGTTGGACAACACACAACCTTTATGGAGGATTACCTCTCTGGGGGGATCTGACCGACTGGTTGTTAAGCCCATGAGGGCCCCTATAAATGATTCTGTTACCTCCAAACTTTAGTAGGGAGTCTCAGGTCCCTCTTGGACGAGACACACCTTCTTTAGCGAGGGAGGCCACTCAACCACTTTAGCCCGTTTGCTTCCATATTGGCCATTTGACTTTTTGGTATGCTCTTTGACTACTAGTTGGCCTTAGGAGTCTTTTTTGGGTTTCATCATCATGGATAATGGAGTTTCTTTTGATCCCTCATTTACTGCTATCGACCCCATGATGCCAACTCATTTCATGGGGACGAATCCTTCCTCTTTTTATAATGGTATGCAGAACTACAACACTCAGTTCGCGCCTTGGGTCTCTAGTAATTTTTCTATTGATATGCCTTCACCTGTGAAATCCTCTCCCTGGTCCACGTATATGAATCCTAGCATTGGATCCGGGGGCATCATTTCTCCGATGCCTACTTCTTCGATTGATATAAGTCGTGTCCCCATGGGAGGTTGGAAACTTCCCCCTTATGGATCCAATGCTAGCTATGCTCTTCCAGGAGAAAGTGCTCATATGGGTACTTATCCCACTTACTATGCCCCATCCACACATCTTTCATTTTCCATGTCATTTCCTTCGAACACTTTTTCCATGACAGGCCCTCAAGTGCCTCCAGGTATTTCGTATGGGGAAAATCAATTTATGGTTCGAGTTGCCCTCTTTATGGGACCCCTTCACAAGGGGGAAACATATATCATCACTCGAATAATTCTTATCTGACCTCGGTCCCTTCTCATACCTCAGTGATGATGCCCTCCCAAACCTCTTCAGACCATTTTAGCATAAGCTACCACCCTTCTGGGCAGGGACAGGGGGTATACCCGGATTCTTCCTGGCTTGCAATGTTTCAAAACCAATCGTTCCCAGACCTTGGCATCAAATGCTACAATATACTGCTAGCCCAGTCACTATGAGTCATACTAGTGCTCCATCACCAACCTCTACCAGTCATGTTGGAGATGGGTCCACATTTTCTATAAATTATGTCGACAACTCGCACCCAACCTATACCAATTATGTTGGGGGCACCATCCTATTCACCCCAAATCATAGCCGTGTCACATCTCCAACCTCTATTCATCATGAAGGAGAATATTCTCTTCCCTCTGCTAGTCACGACGAGAGCCTGTCACCACCCATTGTAAATGATGTTGGGGGCAACGAGAAGCCTAGACGTCTCAGACGTAAGCCTAAATTCCTTTGCAGGACTTGTGAAGGAAGTCACCTTACTTGTTTGTGTCCAACTACTACCGGGATACCAGAAGCATGGGGCTCACCCAAGAGACCTTCATATTCTTAGGAATTCATGGTCTCTCCTCACACCACTTCTCCTTTGATCATCACGGTGGTTCCGCCGCCGCGATCCCCTCCCGATATCACCCCCTTTTTCTAGGGTGAAGTGTCTCTTGTCCCCGTTAATATGCATCCTCTTCAACCTATAATTGAAAAAGTGGTCACACCAGTGCAATCTCCGGTCAATCCTACTCTCCCTAAAGAAAGTGATGCATCCTTCAGTCACATCATCAACATTCCTAATCCTACTCCTTCTGAACGAGAGAGATTTATTCTTCCCCTGAATGCTCTCCCTCCAAGTCCTGATGAGGTTCCCTTCGATTGGGATGACCTGATGGGGCATCCCATCCCCCCACCTATGTATTTTCCAACAAGAGACATTATTCAAACCATCATGGAGACTATATACTCCATTAGCACTTTCTCCTCCTCGACTTGGAGAGCTTTGGGTTTTCCCAAGAGTTTGTCAGCTATCCGTAAGATACTGACCTTCCGCAGAAGACTGGTACAGGAGCCTTGGCCTCCTCCTTTACATGTTGATTAGAACAACAAAAACAAGTCTTAGTTAAGCTCTTTTCTGAGTCGTATAAAACCCGAAAAGATTTTCGAGTGATTTTTCCCTTTCACACTAATTAAATTGGATTTGAAAGGTCATGAGTCTTAGTTAAGCTCTTTTCCGACTCGTTACCAAAAATAGAAAAGATAGTCGAGTGAACTCTTATTTTTCACAATCGTAAATTGGATTTGAAAAGACGTCTATTTGGCACAAGTTCACCCCTTTTTCACACCAAGTAGACTAGAATAAATAAAAAAGGACATTTTTTGGCATTAAGTTTTGATTGCATCTCATGCCCTCGCTTGCAGTATTGAGCCTTTAGCCGGTTCTCTATTTGTGTTATAAACCATGGCCTAAGCAGTTTTTGCATCCTCAACCAAGCAGAGCCTTGTTTATATCCTTCATGATTTGACACCCTATACCCTAGAGGGAACATCACCCTGAGTGTCCATCTCCCGCATGCATTTCCTTGCATTGAGCATAGGTACGTTCCATTGCTGGAACTAGTTTTGCTTACTTGCGATGCTCGTTTCCTCCTCTATATCATAGAATTCATTTGATATGAAAAACCAAAAAAAGATGGGCAGGAAGGGAGTACTATATTATAATTAGAAGCAGTCGTGTCGCCTTTGAACAAAGAAAAAATTTATTGAGTCCTTGTGTCATCATAATTTTGGGTTTAGCATGGCCTTAGGATGTTGATCTCATTATAGAGTTTTCTCTATCAACTAGTTACTCTTCCAGTCCCTATAGAGAACATTATTGATGCCTCCTGCATATAATAGTCACATCATTTGAGTCTATGCTTCTAGAGTCCACCATATGTCTCATGGTCTTTTTCAAAGGAAGTCTATCAACCTGTGTCGGCCATTCCTCAAAACTCTTGACTTTGCATGTCAGCCATAGCCTCAATTTGTCTCAGAATCACATGATACTATGGTCTTATCATGCGCCCTGGCCCTACTTTCATCATAGGTAGGTCACCTTGAACCCAATAGTCGACATTTCATCATTGGTCATTGTCTGGGTGGTTTCCCTTGTGTTCGACGACAAGACATCTATTCACACTTTGGGATTCATGCAGTGTCTTGGATGCCATTAGCCTTATTGGTGGTTTCCTTTCCTTTGTCAGTAGTTTTCATCATTGGCTGCTATTCAGAGGGTATTTTTCGTGTACCGCTTGCATCTGGCACACGTGAAAGACACATATGGACGTTGTTTCATGAACATGTTCTTTGTTCGATCTCCACCAAATTATGAAGCTCCTGCTTTGTTCCTCGTGCTGACTGATGAGAGATGCCTTAATGCTCTCGTTTCAATGGGTCTCTTTCCATCAACTTCAACTCATTTATTCTGGATATGGGACCTAGACTTTTATGAGTAGCTTGAGATTTGCAACCATTAGTGGTAGGCTCTCTCGCCATTGACAGATGGGAATACATCAATGTCTCCTGATCAATGGATTCCTCAGGTGTTCAACATCGACTCCTTTATTCAAACTTGTAGGAATGTGCTCGGTGCCTTGATACCTACTTTCATTATTGGTAGGTTGTCTCGCGTTTGTTAATAGTATACCACAATGACTGGTAATCAAATGATGTCTCATTGTGTTCGACCTCAACTCCTTTATTCACATGATGTAGACTTGCACCTTTGGTGGATGTGTAGAAGACTTGAAGACATCACTATGTGGCGGCCACTTTCCTAAGCAGTTTCTTCCTTTTCATTGGACCAACACCTATTTGACTACAGTAATCATGGGACATCAGATTATACTCCATCGTATACAGATATCTTCAGATTGGTTTTGAGACTGGTTCTACTGGGCCTTGTTCGTGATTATGACATCTTTGGCATATAACCGCATTTGTATTTTCCTATTCATGGCCATGGACACATATTTGGTATACTTTCCACATGGATTTGCATTGTATTCTATTGGTAGCCATGTATGTAAAGTTGACACAGAATGTAATGAGCAACTAGTCTTTCCAGCTGGGTTTACGCCACTCCACTTATAAGTTATTTATAATGTATTTCGGCCATCACAGTTACTCCTCTGATCTCACACATTAGGGGGCATCTGTTATAGCAAGATTTTCCTCATCATTGCTGTTGTTGGGAAAAATACCCTACGGACTAGCAAACTAGGGTCAGACTTGCATGCAGATTATGATCGTAAAGAAATTACTTTTTATCCTACCACCCAAAACCTCAACCCCTCTTTCACAATACATACATGGAAAGGAACTACCAACCTTGTTACTGATGTTTGGTGTAGATCCTCCATTGCGTTTTTTTCCGTTTGTTGGTGCTACTCCTTCCAAAGATAATACTGCAATCAAGACAAACCACTACGCATGCATGCTATTTTTCTACTTGAGGGTTAGAAATTAAGCACAAATTAAACAAACCATAGATAACTCATGCATTGGGACGGGAAAAGTATTCTTTTATTATTTGAATAATGAATCAAATTACAATCAAAGTTGAGATCGACCACTGCTCCTTGATCCTGATCCTGGGCTCCTCCTCTTCTGTCCTCCAACTGCTTTGCGTTAATTCTCCTTTGGCTTGAGGAAAGGCTAAAGGGTTGGGACAATGGATTCGACAAATGGGCAGAGTTTCTTTGCTATAATTTTTCCTCTTCCAAATGGTACCCCTACTCCTTCTTTTATAGGCTAGAAGGAGCTAGGGTTTTGGACGAACTCTCGGCCATGCATGGTCGGGAGTTTCAGTTAACTGACCCATATCTTTTTGTCCTGTCGACAACTTTCCTATTTTTTTGTTTTGTTAGGTACACGCGGGCTGTAGTGGGCCTGCCAGCGTGTACATGCATGCAGTAATGGGTTAGGGCGCGTGGGACTTGACCCAGGAGGATTTCCAAAGAGGTTGTTCAACAAATGTTTTGGCAATGAAGGGATATGAGTTGGACTGATGCCACGTAAGCATGTGTGGTGAAATTTAGGGTTATAACAATTGCTATCTTGCACAAAGGGCCTTTTTCCATTTCCCTATGTAGACTTGTCATCCCTTTTTGATGAATCCAGAGCTAAAAATACATATTTTTCCACATATACACGCCCTATCTACTATACAACATGCGTATACGCAGTCTGCTCCACTACAGCCCACGTACATCGGGATTTGTGCCAAAAAATACAAAAATCAAGTTGGGTTTCCATGTCACGACAGGAGATCTCTGATCCTTGGCCTTCCATATACTGGAAACATTCTGACTCGACACTTCAGTTGCATTTTGAAGGCTATAAGAACACAATTCTAAGCTATGGAAAAGAGGAGAAAACATTCAACTTTGAGAGCAAAGTTACTCTGGAGAAATTACTTCATATTGAGTCTGCATCCCTTTGTCCCTAAAGTCTGAACACAATGTTCAACCCCCAAGATCTTTCCCTATTGTTGAGAGAACCTCATTGTCTCTTTCCTATGAGATTGCCTTTGGTGGAGGATTGAAGTGGTGGAGGTCCAGTTGGAAGGAACTTGGTTTCGAACCATGCCAACACGAAAGTCTGTAATGTTTTCGCTCCTACTGATCATTTATTAATAGAAATACTCCTTTCCCGTCCAATTGGTATCGTGCAAATATATGATTATTATCCATGGGCATATTTGTAATGTTTATTAATGGATTATGCTATCTAATGTGGCAACCCCTTTACATTATCACTATACACTTGCTCTGCTTGTTTGTTGAGAACTTGTTGCAAGTACAAAGCTTTGGATCAAAGTGCTCAACAGTGGAACATCATCAAACGTTGGAACGAGGTAGGCTTCTTTCTTATCTCACTTGCACATTGGTTTATACAGTATATGTTGGAATTGAGTAGATTTCTGCAGTCATACCCGTCTGTTGTGGTTTACCCTAGTCATAGAGAGTTTTTCCCTCGTAACAATTGTCGTAGAGCATAAACAAATTCCCTTGGAAAATGATTTGGTCTTGAGGTTGCAATCATGCTAGGCCTTCTGTCTATATTTCTCTACTATTTGAAGGAAATTAGCTAAGAATATGGATTCCTCTGGTTGCATAAGCTCGATTAGTCATTTTGCAATTGATTTTTCTTTTGTCATGTGAGTGGTCTATGCAACAAACAGGTTAGGAAACAAACTCGGTAGGGATCACTGCCTCTGACCCATAGACTAACTGAAAAGGTGTCTACTTGTTAAACCTATTCATGGTTGTTATGTAACCCCAAAGTATTGATGGAATCTATTCATCCCAATCATCCTAGTTTGTTGAGAAAACCTTAGGCAATCCATGCTCCAATATTTTATTAAAGGCTTTGGGTGTACCATTAGATTGCGGATGATATGGCATGCTCTTGTGGTGTTGGATCATGAAATCCTAGGTGAGAGTTGCAATAGTGGAGCTGAGTAAGTGGAGGCCCTAATCATTGGTTAAACTCCTAGGGAAGTTGTGATTATGTGTTCAAAAATGAAGTGTGTTGCAGTATTAGTAAAACAATCTTTAGTAGGTTATAATTCTTCCCATCTAATGAGATACTCGGTTTTGGTAATGATATACTGAGCTCTGGAGTGTCTAGCAGGTGGGATAATACATCCAATGAAATAAACTTCCTACTTCTCAAATGACTAATATTCCCTTTCTGGATGTAAAGGTAACTCATCCCTCCTAGATGGATTTCCAACCCGTCGACACACATCACAACCCTTCACACACTCCTTTTCATCTTTGGATATAGTAGACTGGCGCGCCTGTAATATTTTATGGGACATTGATTTATCTCCATAATGACTTCCCACAACTCCATGATGACATTCCCATAAAATATCATTGTGTTTATGATCCCAAACACAGTTTCGAAGGATCCCATAACTAAGAAACTTATAAAACTATCCTGAAATCAATTGGTAATTTGCATCTCTAACTACTAGATGTCATTTATGATTTGTAGAGTACATTGCAGGGGATTAACCTGTAGTTAGCAACAAATAAATCCCCTACAAGTAGTTAGGGATATCTTCAACTAGAAACAAATTGACATCTAGTAGTTGATTATCTATTGCACCCCTTGATTAACCTGACTTGATCCATAACAAGTGGTCAGGACCAACATTAGGCCTCCCTGGCTTGACAATTTTCAATAACTTCAAACGAGTATTCCTAAAACAATAATAAACACATATATATTCTTCCTTCCAATATAGGCTTATTCACCAGATACTTCAGAGCTAAGTAGTCTATGTAGAGCTTAAAGTGTGCTCCCAACATATAGTGGAATAATTTTGGCAGAGCATACACCATGGCTAATTATTCTCTTTTTGTGGTTCTATAGTTGTGCTCGACCTAAGACAACTTAT
Source organism: Picea engelmannii (assembly GCA_009831015.1). NCBI lineage: Eukaryota > Viridiplantae > Streptophyta > Pinopsida > Pinales > Pinaceae > Picea > Picea engelmannii. Next base: position 105,813 of record ML803570.1, on the reverse strand, counting down.
TTCTTACACAAAACAAACATGGTGATTGAGATCCCCTTCCCCACCCAAGAATCTCTCCTAGTGGAATATTGGATGCATGTACATGAAACTCCAAATTCTAGCAAGGAAGCACTAAAATAGAATCACTTACCAGCTTTCCTCCCAATATATTAAAGGTAACCATATGTTAAGTAATGATCATTGTCTCCTGGAATTGTAGAGGCATGGGTAGTAGGTTAAAGACAAAAACTATAAAGGATCTAATGAAAGTAGAAAACCCCATTATCCTCCTTCTTAATGAGACAAAGCTAGAGGTTGTGGCAGTTGTCAAATCATGTAAACTGCAGTGGAAATAGTCCAGGGTATACAATTAGCTCAAAAAGTGCATCTAGAGGCCTATGTACAGTATGGAAAAACCTTATTTTTCATCTAGAATTTTCATTGCAAACCTAGCAATGGTTGTTGACAAGCTTCTCACATTAGCAATCAAGGTAAAAAATAAACATCATAAATATTTATATGCCCACAATTTTCAAATAAAATGTCGACTATTGGGAATCACTCTTAGCATTAAGAAGCTCAAAATCCTGGCAGAGCAATATTATTGCAAGTGATTTTAATATAACCGTATGTCATAAAGAAAAAGGGGGAGGGAGTGTAGTTTGAGACCCATCCCAGAGACAATGTAAGATTTGATATTTGACTGTGATCTAGTGGATGCCAAGCCAATCAAGGGGAAGTTCACTTGATCTAACAAGAGAATAGGTCCAACGCATATCACGACTTGGTTAGATTGGTTTCTAGTTAAAAATGATTTTCTTATTAGCAACACATCAATTTACTCAAAAATTCTTCCTTGAGCAACCTCTAATCACACGCCCATCGCTCTTCTGATGAGGGACATGCTTGACTATGGCCCCATCCCTTTCTAGTTTAATCCTATGTGGATTCATGATTAATAATATGTTGGAATAATATCTAAAGAATAGGGAAAGTGGGTGGTAGGCTTCCCTTTCTTTATTTGGGAACAAAAGTTGAAAGCCGTCAAATTCTTCCTCAAGGAATGGGCTAAAATATTTATTCAGCTTGGTAGCCTTCTATGTCCTTAGCTTTCCCTTTTACGAGCTGCTTAACACCAAACTCTATGTCTTCTATGGAAAACACTTATTCCTCTATAGAAACAGTTTGAATGTTTTCCACGATATTAGGGGATTCATAGAGATTTTTAAGGTAGGAATTCTAGTCTCTCAAGGGAATTATATTGTTCTCTTTAAGTTTTACGAGTCAGGATTTGCCTCCAAAATTTCTGAGGATCTAGCCTAGATAAGTGCAAAAGCTTGTCTTACTTTCTATCTATATAGTACTTTTTTCCCCTTTTATTTAGGGTATTGTATCTATATATCTTGTCGTATTTTAAGGACTCATTACAAGCATCTCTAATGGATTTTCTAACAATCTTACACTCTTTATCATACCAAGGGTTAGCTGCTCTATTTTCCTTTTTACACAATACCTCAATAGAGAACTTATTGATGGAAGTAGAAAGAGTTGTCGTAAAATTATGATAAAGGTCTTTAATATTGTTCTTATTTGATAGGAGATTTAATCCATTATTTAAATCCTTTAAAAAGATCAATGTTATTTTTGTAAAAAATCAAGTGCTTTTGGTTATCATAATTCTCTTCAATGGAGCTTTTGTGCATGACAAAGTTTAGAGTTAGGGTTAAAGGTCCACAAACAGAGTCTGGCTCATGGTCGTTTAGGAGGTCAATATTTACTATTTGGTTGTATATAAGGATATCAAATATCACATAATCTACAAAATTGTTGTAAAGCTCACGAATATGAGCCATTCGATTGGATTTCAACCACTTCAATAGAACATTGCAAATTATTAAATCTTGAGAATTGTAAAACTTGATTAACTCTATACTAAACAAATGCTTGAATTTTCTTTTGTATTTGTTAAAAAAAACAAAATTCACATCTAACTATAAAAAAATTTATATCGTTATTTATATAAAATTTAAGATTTATCATTTCTCGATTCCACATTCCATTTTCGATAACATTCGCTCAAATAATATTGCTTACATCAAATCATCAAAATCAAAACATCTATTTAAAAACAAACAATCTTTGTAATCATGTGGAATTTATTGTCTAATAGAGTATTGATGTCGCCACGTTGTGCAGAAGTGAAAGTGCGAGTAGTGATGGGCAACAACTTAAAGAGACAATATCGCAAAAATAACAAAAGATGCCATGAGGTGCATATTCCAAGGCAAGTGATCGTTGGTGGGTCTTTAAAAGCCGCAACTTCATAATCTTTCATGTTACTTTTGTTTTGAAATAATTTGGAATTTGGATGGATTAAGGAATACAAAATTTACATTAATGGCATTTTTAAATGGAAGTTTAAATTTATTTTAAAAAAATATTAATGTTTAGAAATCACTATATCTAAGTGCATGCAAAACTCCAATAACCCCATATTCTCCCTCATAAAGATGTGTAAATGTCCATCAAACAATGAAGATGTCATAAAGGCTAGATTAATGCTCAAGTTATGAATGGCATAGTCACAATAAGAAATGAAAATATGATAACTTAAAAAAATGATGTTATAATTATTAATAACGGCAATAAATACTCAATTAGTATGTAATTAATGATATAAATTCAATTCAATAATAATTAATATATTAAAAAAAATCAAAATAAAAGGGTGGGTTGTGTATAAGTACAATATGTATTTTTTAAGATAATATTAATAAGTATATTGTTCTTTTGAATTTTGTTAGTGTACATGTGAGGTTTAGTCATTTTTGGTTGTTTGTATTAAGTCAAATTAACACAGACACTATTGATTTTCACATCCACTTCTAAGATATTGGCCTCCAAGGAAAACATTGTAGGGGTCCTTGAGAGGTAGTATTGGAAGCAATTCCTTTATCACCAACAAAACTTCTCTCACTTTATGATTGGTCATTTTCAAATCTAGGGGGGTATCCTTAAGCTAATTAAATTTGTCGTTAGGCTTGTGTACTTGAGATCTTGTAATAGAGATTAAAGAAACTTACAATAAAAAATGATTAATTAATGGTTAAGATCATTATGATTGGCACACCGCCCTTGAGCTATGGATAAAAAATTCATGATCGAGGATCATGTATGAGAAGATGGAGAAATCTAGCAAGGCAACATAGAAGAAAATAATCTTGTTAAATCAAATATCTCAAATTTCTATTCACATCCGACCAATTTGTACTAGTACCTTGGTATTCATTATAATTATCAATGGTCCACCCTCATATCTCGCGAGATTTTTCATTATTGATCTCTAACCAGATGGTTTCTCATATACTCAACCATGACTCATTATTGCATCCTTGAGTTTTGTCCAAATCACCAATGGTAGTGGTGTCCTAGATCCAGCTGAAGACCCTGGGCATGTATGTATTTGTTTCAATATCTAAGTTTGAGCTTCCCTCCAAACAACTCTGTCCATGTTCCATCCCCCATCCTCAATGGTCCCCGTTTTACTACAGTTCTTTGGAACCTAGGGTGACCTTCATCCATCATGTATTCTAGATAAAAGAAACATTCATTTTCAAATGTATCATCGCTTGGATTCACTAGCCATGATCCCATATTGTATTTTTCTTTGACTATTTCACAAGCATGGACATGGATGCCTCATTTGTAAAGAGATTATATTTATATATCACCTCACAATTGTTTGTTTTCCAGGTGGCCTCCTTTATCTCTTTGTTAGAGCGAGTCAGTTCCTTCAAATGTTGTTTCTCTCTCTCTCTCTCTCTCTCTCTCTCTCTCTACACACACACATATATTCGCCCAACATGGTGTATTTCATCTATATGATGTGCTCCTAAGCTCACATAGTAAAGGGCATCTGTTATCATCCCATTTTGAATTACATGTGACGTTTAAATGATTTTAGTCATAAACATCACAAACCACAATTAACTCATCTTAATACAATTAAAACATGATTTATAGGCCAATTACATGTCATTTATCCTAGACAAATTTTCACTTGAACACATAAAGGGTTGCACAATCTATCTCTCAACACTCACAAAATGTTGTAGTTTATCCTTAAATACATGTCTAATACCTCGAAATTCGAGATTAAGGTAATTACACGGCCCATAAATGCCAAAGGACATCCAAAATGGTTGGTAGCTGAGTGCATGTTTGTTTAAGTTGCCTTCACCACTATTATATGAGGTTGTGATGTCACTGATTACAATCACTATAGCCCATTTCCCTCTTCACAAGTTTTTTTTACCAGTGAGCATCGAGTTTTGTGATAGGAATTTGCATCGGCTTTGCTTCTTCTTTGTGTTATTTTTGCATCATTATTACAATGCACAAAAACATTAAAAAAATATGCTATTTTTCATTTGGGTCATGTTTGCATCTCCTTGCGTTGTATTAGCATCATAGTTGCGTTGCTTGAATCTATCATGCATTGTTGTTGTGTCTTTTGCATTAAGGTGATATCTTATTAATAAATATTTAATGTCAAGTTAGAGTCGAGTTAGTGTCATGATATTATCGTCGATAGAAAAACCTACATGTTATGAAATTTTTGTTCTATTTGAACAAATTTTTGACGCTATTGTTCAAGGGAGTTCCAACTGATCATTGGAAAAAATCAAGTCTACAAAACATGATGTGAAGAATCATGAGGTAACTGTGAAGGAAAACAACCACCATTCAAGTTGTTGTTAAGTACTTGGTTTTGTGATATACCACCTAGCCTAAATTCATACTAAAGAGATCTTCCCTATAAGAATGGAGAGGGAATATATAAATAAATATGACACATGTTTTGGTTTGCATTCCAACTTTCTTTTTGTTTAGAGCATATTTTCTTTTAATTTTCTTGACTCTCCACATGGATAGCCAAAAATCCATGCATGTAGGAATTAATTAATTAATTAAGAAACCACACAACAAAAACATCTAGAGTATTAGTGTGTGATCCAATGGATTCATTGTGATTCATAGATATCTAACCATTCACATGAACATTTAACACCAACATACTATCTTAATAGGCAATTTATTTTAATTCTTCTACTAAAGATTCATGCTAAATAAATCTTCCGCATTAGCTTATTTGATTTCAATGGGCTTGATAAGACCTTAATAAAACATACTCAATAATGTATACATGATGGATTTCATTTTTCTTGCAACATTCACACATCTTGTCTTCACCATCACCTTTGGATTCATGACCTCCCTTCTTATCATCATCCCCTCCCTTTCTGTTTTCTCCACCATCCTTCTTCTCCCCACCACCACCACCACCTTTCTTCTTCTCCCCACTTTTTCTTTCCCCATCCTTATTATACTCTTCCTAATTATCTCCATCCTTATTATGTGGAATGATCTCCATACAATTCCTAGTCTATATGTGTAGATTATATAATGGATTGTAGTTGCTATTATAATTAAGGAATAAATGGATCGAATGCAAGGACTACACCAAGCTATTGCAATTAAAAAAAAGAAAGAAAAAAAAAGGGAGTTGTGGGATTTGAAAGCCAAGCTAAGAAAGGTTTTATTTTGTTTGCAGTTTTCATATTGCATAGTATAAATCATGATAGGGATACTTATGGAATATTTTCCTTAGGTGTGGGTTTCTATCCTCAGTTGGTTCACTCCCATTATGCTATTCTTTCTATGAAGGTGGAGATGGGAACCTTTGATGTTACTTTTGGAATGTGCCAAAACAACAACACCAACATTAACCTCAAAAGACACTGATCTCTTTTATACATACTAATTATGCACTTTTAGTTTATCTATAGATCAATTGACCCTACTTGTCTTCACTACAACCTTTGGATTTGACACCACGCTTCTTATTATAATTCCCTCTTCCCTTTTTGTTTTCTCAATCATCCTTCTTCACCCCACTAACATATTTCTTATCCCCATCAATACCACCTTCCTTCTTCTCCTCCCTTCTTTATTACCCCATCCTTATTGTCCATTTCCTAATTGTTTCCATCCTTCTTCTATGGAATGATCTCCATATAATTCTTGGTCTTTTTGTGGAGATAAAATGGGTTGTATTTGTTATTATAATTAATGAACATATGGTTCGAATGTAAGGATTAGAGTGAGTTATACAAATTTATTTTATTTGTAGTTGACCAGGTGGAGAGATGTGGGATTTGGAAGACAAGCCAAGAAAGCTTTTGTTTTCCTTGCAGTTTGTGTATTGTAGAGTATAAATCATGTTTGGGAAAAATTATGGAAGCTCTGCCTTAGATGTGGGTTTCTATGCTCAGTGAGTTCACTCTCATTGTGCTATCCATGTTGTTGAATGTGGTGATTGAAACCATTGTTGTTACTTTTGAACAAAGAAAATTTTAAGAACTACCCTTAATTATATAAGTATAATAAATTGGAGAATCCCCATGATACATATATACAAAAATTTGAAATCTATTTTATCAATAATGTAATATGTATATATAGGTTTTTATCAATCTTTCATTGAATTATAAAATTTTGTAAATCTTTGGCAAAGCTTGCACTGCATTATAAAAAATTGGGAAGTATTGGTGAATATTTCACTAAATGTTATTGGCGCAATATCATAAGTTTCCATAATATTTGAATATCATTGCCACAATATCATGGGTGGAAACTTAATAAAATATGTAAAACTACAAATTAACATAATTTTTGTTGAAATGTTCTAACTATGTAGATTACAACATATGACACATATATAAATGTATAACGTATCGTGAAACGGTGGGGAATGAGACATTGATACAACTATTTCATTCAATGTAACCTTATGATTACAATTTTTTTTTGTATACATGGTCTTATCCATCTCCACCTCCTCCTGGTTGGTTTGTTAAATGTGGTGAAAAATTATCAAATGCAAACATGATGCAAAATTAAATGCCAACCATCATTAATATATTGAATAAGATGTAAAACATTTTCCAATCATCAATTATTGGGTAGTGCGGTATTCATTAAGATTATGGACTTGTAAACAAAAAATATAATTTCTTCCTCCAAGTGGACAAAATGGTAGAAATACTTAAATTATGATACAAGTGAACAAATTGATAAAGGCATTCCAACCAATGTACAATACAACAATACATTACCAAAACAACTTCATCTACAACGACTACCCTTTGGAATTATCATATTCATAAATCTTGGAGCTTAAAAGAACAATTAGGCTTTATCATCTTCATCAACTAGTATTGTTGGATTCTTGGAGAAATATCTCAGTTAAAATAGATTCCCTCCCGAGGGAATGGAGCCTTCCCAACCATGAAATAAAGAAGGGTAACAGTAGCTTACCATATATTGAATTTTCAACCTTGGTTTAAAGATCACATATATAATGCATGCATGCATATTTTCCACATATTTTCTCACATTCATCATCACAACGTTGTCATGTTCACCAACAAGGAAGCCAAAAATCTCACAAATCCTGCAAACCCTTCACAACACAGTTGATTTGCACTTTCTTTTGTCATTTTTCAATTTTTGGAATTTTTCCTACCACCCAGAAATATGAAAATTGTCACACTTATTTTGATAGGTAAAAACTTTCAGCCATTAAGGCCATAGTTCCCAACATGATCTTGTCGATGCATAATCATATTTCGTTTGGACTTACTTGGCTCATTTCAATCTCCCTATATTTTGTCCTTTGGGGAGGTCATCCCTAACATATTTGTGAGTTATAAAATCCTCCCATATCAACAAAGTGCATGTCGAGGATGATTAGATCACAACTCATCAAATGGAATCACATTGTGCAAAAATTTCAACGTTGATATCTTTCACTGGTCATTAGGCGAGCTCCACATGAGATGAGTTCTTGCATAAAATATAGAATGGATTTTGACGATATTTTAACAAATTCAGTGGTTGTACTTTATAGTGTTGAGAATAATCCTTTCAATGAGCCCTAATTTTTCTAATTATGAGTTCATATGCTTGTTCTATAAAGTTTGCAAATGGAACATTGATGCAGACCCCCCTATTCTCCATCGGGGTTGCGCGACCTCTCAGTCAAGGATCTTCGATTCTCAGAGCCGGATCGACTCTCTAAAACCTTAATGGTCTGCCTTATGATTAAACACAGGCTCGTTTCAGTCTTTTGGTGTAGGTTCTATGACACCCGCAACCTCTCCCTTCGCGTTGGTGAACTATTAGGGTTCAAGCGATAACTCCTCTTTCGTTAGCCCCTTCCCATATGTGAACTCGGGCTATGTCCTCAAGTAAAATTACGATTGCAAGGTGGCCTGGAGTGGTTTGAGGCCACACCGCTTTTCTCCCCACAATTCACTAGTAGCTGCCACGCGTCCTTTTGGCAATACCATGGTTTCGATTGCGGCATGCTCCAAGATTTTTAAAGTCCGAGCACTTTCTGTCCATGCAATTCAATGTGACCGTAGATCTTGTGATATTGGACGACACCTCTTGACCGAAGACTGAGATCTATCTCCTTTCCTTCCTTCTCTCTAGAGCACGCGTTCTCATCTTCTTACGACCTATCGACGCGTGTCCCTTTCAAATCAACGGTCATGATTTACTTCGGCAATTCGGGCTTCAGATTTTTCAACTCTCTACCTTCACTTTCTCCCAGAATGATTTCATCCAGAGTTCACGATCTATTGACGCGTGTCTCCCACAGATCAACAACTATGATTCACTTTGGGTCTTCACCCGGAGTCCACAGATTTCTTTTGTGTGTCCTTCTAAATCGGACATCTAGGATTCACTTTGGGTCTTTATACAGAGTCCACGAATTTCTTCTGCCTGTCCTTCTGAATCGGATGGCTAGGATTGATTTCGCCTTTCGGGCTTCGGGAGTTTCAACTCTCAACTCTTGCTTCCTCCGTAGGACTTCCACCCAAAGTTGACGATATGTCGACGCGTGTCCCTCACAGATCGACGATTGTGGTTCATTTTGCCTCTTCAGACTTCGGGAGTTTCAACTCTCAATATTCTCTTTCTCTTGGAGCACTTTCATCTGAAGACGACAATCTTTCGATGCGTGTCCTTCCCAGATCGACGATTGTGGTTCACTTTTCTTCTTTGGGCTTCGAGAGTTTCAAATCTCAACTAAAATCCGCGAAGTGACTTTCCTCCATAGTCTTAGATATGTTGACACGTCACCCCCCGACGATCAATGTCCCGGATCTACTTTGACGAATGCTCGCTCCTGTGTATTCACAAAGACTTAAAGCTCATGTACTTTGCCCATATTTGATTATCTTGAATGAACCCATTCCCTCTTGAACAGATCTTATTTGATGACTCGTGAAACATTTAGAACTTCGTTCCCCTTGAATATTTCTCTGCTATCTCTCTTGAGCTTTCTCTCTCAAATCCTTTGAATCCTTAGAGGGTTACTTCTAAACTTAATCAAATTTCGGATTTGTGCACTCCTTGCAATAGATTCTTACGCAAGACTTAGCTTCTTGTGGACGAATGTGCATGCCTTGCAGCAGTCCCTTTGCACTCCTTGCAGCATATTCTCACGCAAGACTTAAGTTCTTGCGGCGACTGTGCACACCTTGCAAAAGTCTCTTTGCACTCCTTGCAAACTAAGTTTCACGCTATCTCTTATGAGCTTCTAATTCAAAATAGACTTTGTCAACACACTCCTTGCGGACTGTATGCACACCTTGCATAAACTCAATGAAGAGAAAACAATCGAAAACTATCCAAACACTTCACAATTTCTCATACTCAACAACATAACTCATTCATTCATGAAAACAAAATAATGGAGAATTGTAAATAGTAGAAACAACATGCATTGGATCAATTTTCCTCTGTTATATTCATTTAAAAGTAAATGGCTACAATTATGATAAAACAACAACTAAAAACTCGGCAATAACTAAATCACAACAATCTCCCACTAACTTGCAGCAGCCTCATTCGGGCATACAAAACCTCTATTTATCCGAGAGGGTTCCTAAGTTTCCCTCCAACTACTTGCCCACTCGAGAGAAAAAAAACTAATTTCTACTTAATTTTCGTTACATTAAAGTCTAGGAGTGAAACTCCTAGATCATTCGTGATCATTCAACTCCCAAGCGTTTGATCTTCTTTAGCTTTTCAATCAGTTCAAAAAATATTTGCAGGAAACACCAACCTTTAAGATTCCAAATGATTCAAAGGCATGCTAAGGCGTTGAGTTGTCTTTCCACTTGTTCTTGCTGACAATGCTCCTGCATCATACTCCCCTGGACAAAAATTCATGGACTCTTGTCCATGAGCTCCTGCACTGACTTTCCATGCTTCTAGATATCAACTTCATTTTCCCAATTGGCATCTTCTATCAGGTGTCCCTTCCATTTTACCAAATATTCAAAATAGGTCTTCCTCCTGGTCTTCTTGTCTACCCTCTGATCAATGATCTTCTCCATCTGGGGATTTTTGGCTACTTGCATTTTCTTTTCCCATTGAATCTCTTTTTGATCTTTTGTTTCTCCTACTTCATATCCCCGATAAGGATACATGTCTAATATGTTGAATATGGGTGATATGCCCACATCATCTAGCAGCTCAATCTCATGGACATTTGCATCAAACTTCCTTAAGATCTTACATGGTACTATCTTCTTCATCTTCAACTTGTTATATGTTTCCCTTCGAAACCTCTCTTTCTTGAGATGTGCCAGAACCTGATCTCCTACTTCAAATTGAAGCTCTCTATGATGTTGATCAACTCTGTGCTTGTACTCTTGGCTAGAGTTATGCAATTTCTCTATGATTTGGCTATGGAGCTTCTGCATTTCTACAACAAAATATTCTTCTCTAGCGCTTCTGATCTCACTCTGTTCCAAGTCTCTCAACTCAGCTACTCCTCTTGGATGCATTCCATATAGTATTTAGAATGGGCTCTTCCCAGTGCTCCTGTTTGGTGAATCATTGTATGCAAATTATGCTTGTGGCATAATCTAATCCCTCTGACTATGAGAAGGAAGGAGGCATTAGAGCCTATCCCCCCTTAATAAGAACTTCCTGAACTCCTAACATAGATCGAAGTTTGGAAAACTTCGCTTCAACCAAGGGAGTATGATGCAGGAGCATCGCCAGCAAGGCATAAGCGTGGAGAACAACTGGACGCACTAGCGCACATTTTGAAATATTTAGAGTTTCAAACTGACCAATGTATTAATGAGGTATCTGACAAATTTTTTTAAGTTATGAATGTATTTAAATGTTTGAAGGTTGAGCCATCACAAAAGGTTGATGGGGAGATGTATTCATTTTATGGATCGGATAGTAGTACATATTTGGAGCTTGCACTCTTATCTGTCTGACACAATATTTATTGTAATAGGCGTTAAGTAGTTGATATCATTTAATTCCTTTTAAAGTAGCGAAGAGTAGTTGGAGGGAATGCTCGAAGAGAATCTCTTTGTATAAAAGATTTGTGATATTTCCTGTTCGAAAACATAGGTATTCCAATAGAGGACGAACACCTTCAGTAACCACTCACATAACCAGATCAAAGATCAACACACTGATGTTTTCACGTGGTAAAACCCCTACAGGGAAACATCCATGGCCCCAACCAATGTGACCACTTGGATCAGTTTATTAATGAAAAAGGAAAAGATTACAGAGAGATTTTACAAGAGAGTTTCTCACAATCTATCATCGACAAATGACCCTCCATGCTCTTTAAATAGAGATCATGGACCAATCAGGTGTTAAGACATGGATCAATGGCTGTTAAGATAGAGGAGAGTATGAACCGTCAGATAAATCTATGTCGAGAACATATTGTGACCGTCGGATTTCCTAACTACAAATGTATACTAATGCATACTAAAGAAACACACTAAGAAACACACTTTTACGTAACGAATTATTAGACCAAGTAGATATTAACTAACTCCTAAGTGTCTAAATATCCTAACATCCCCCCTTAAGAACAACTCGAGATAGGATTGAAGGATTTACAATGGTGACACAATAGGAGAAGGAAGGAGGCATTAGAGCCTACCCCCCCTTAATGACAACTTCTTGAAATCCTAACATAGATCGAAGTTTGGAAAACTTAGCTTCTGTAAGAGACTTTATGAAAATGTCTGAAACTTGATCTTCTGTAGGGCAAAAGAGCACTTCAATAACTTGATCATGAATGAGATTTTTGATGAAGTGCATGTGTAGCTCGATGTGTTTTCTACGCTGATGTTGAACCGGGTCTTTGGCAAGCTTGATGACACTCTGATTGTCGCACCAAAGGTTGGTCGAGTCCTGCTGCTGGAATCCAAACTCTGAAAGGATCTGTCGAAGCCACAAGGCTTCCTGACTTGCATTTACTACTTCCCGGTACTCTACTTCTGATGAAGAAAGTGCAATAGGCTGTTGTTTCTTACAGGCCCAAGTGACAGGTACTGAACCAAGGATGAAAACATAACCTGCAGTAGACTTCCGATCATCAGGGTCACCGATCCAATCTGAATCCATGAAACCAACCAATAAAGGATTCCCCTCTGAACTGTAATGTATCTCGAATTGAACTATACCACGGACATAGAGAAGTATCCTTTTAGCTTCTTTCCAATGGCTTTCATGGGGTGTTTTCTTATACCAGGCAACAAGACCAACAAAAAAGGAAAGATTAGGATGGGTATGAGTCAAGTATAAGAGGCTACCAATTAACTGACGATACAGGGTGGCATCAAATTCAGGAGAAGTACAGGTGGTAGTAAGCTTGACTCCAGAATGGAAAGGAGAAAGGGTTGGTTTACAATCATCCATGTGAAAGTGATAAATAAGGTCACAAGCATACTTATACTGGGAAAGAAAAATTCTTGCATTGGTTTGCAAAACTTGGAGGCCAAGGAAATAGTGCAAAAAGCCTAAGTCTGTCATTTCAAAGTTCTTCTTAAGGCTAGTTTTCACATGGTTTAAAAGTTTTGAGTCACTACCAGTAAGGATAAGGTCATCAACATAAAGGACAAGGATTATGAGATGGCTTCCTACTTTCTTGGTATAGACATTAGGATCAGAATGACATCTAGAGAATCTAGTGGAAATAAGAAAGATTTACATTTTGGCATACCAAGCTCGGGAAGCTTGCTTGAGACCATACAGAGATTTCTTAAGGCGACAAACAAGGCTAGAGTAATTCTGGACATAGCCAGGAGATTATTCCATGTAGATTTCTTCTTGCAAATCTTCATCCAAGAAGGCAGATTTAACATCCATCTGATGGACCTCCCATTTATGTGAAGCAACAAGGGCAAGAACAAGGCAGATGGAATTCATTTTAGTTACAGGGGAAAAGGTTTCATTATAGTCAATTCCTTCAACTTGGGAAAATCCTTTGGCAACTAATCAAGCCTTGTGTCTTTCAACACTTCCATATGATGCATACTTAGTTCTGTAGACCCATTTACATCTGAAAATTTTTCTTTCTTTTGGAAGAGGTACAAGATCCCACGTATCGTTTTCCATTAAAGAATGATACTCTTCATTCATTGTTGTATCCCAATCTGGATGACCTGAAGCTTTTGCAAATGTCTCTGGATCATGAGGTTCTGAAACTTGATCTAAGAGAGAAAAGGCTCGCTGGAACTGTGAACGTGTCTGACGTTGATCTGAAGGATCACTGGCAAGATCACTAGATGCTTCTCCTATTGAACATACCCATCTAGGAAGCGGTGGAGCTAGTGATGGTTCAGGTTCAAAGGACTCATCTGGAGGAAGGTGAGTAGACAGAGGTGGATTTTCATCCTCATTGTCATCATTTGAAGAATAAACCATAATAGATGAAGGCACAAATTGTTAGAAGATTGGTTTTTTTCATTGATGTCAACCCTAGTCATTGATTTTGGACCGCAAGATTGATGAAGGTATTTGCACATGAAGGACAATGCACATTCAAATAAAACACCCATGGATGGATAGTATATAACACATTGTTTCTAGTGGTATGTGACATGTCATGTGGATCCTTATGGTTGACGATAAATGAATTTTTAAATATGACAAAGTGAATTGAAGAAGGAAGTACATGTAGGCCCTTAAGATAATTAAAGAAAAGAATTACAAAATAAGAAAGTCTCAGGTCGGACCTAATGTTAAAAGGAAGTGACATAAATGGTATAAATAAATATCATTATACATTCATTTGATACACAAGTCAAATTTCAGAGGAAATTAGAAGTAAAGAAGGTCGGATTTCAAGGGAGGATGAAGTCTTTTGGTGATGTGTTCTAAGGTATGTTATTTTTAGGTCATCTTACCATTTTCGCTATAACGTTTTTTCTAGAACGATTCAGATGGTGAAATTGATATGGTATTGAGAAGACATATCAAGGTACCTGTGGTAAAATTTTAAACTCTTGATTCACTATAATTATGGAGATACACTCTGTGGAAGATAGGGTTTTTGACCGGTCCTGAAGCTAGTCAATAAACATGTGTTCTGGGTAAAATAGTCATAACTTATTCATAGATAATCCAAATGAAGTGGGACGAATTGCATTGGAAATAGTACGGACTTTAGTTTCTTTTGTGCTAGTTTCATAATCTGATGTTAAATATTGAGTGCGGGGCATTTTGTACAAGTTCGGTCTCCTGAATAAACCAGAATTGAACAAGGTCTACCATTCTCTCTATAACTTCTTTTTGGGGAGGATTCAAGGAGTGAAACTTGGAGAAGTTTCAGAGAATAAATTGAGTAATATTATCTATAGGATCAGATTATTCCAAGAATTGAAGAAGTCTCAAGAAGCATGATCAGGTTCTATGTGATGGTTGGTTGATGGTGATGATTTAATGTAAAGTTTTATTATCTCTCATATATTCTTGGGTGGAAGGAAGGGGAAAGGATGGTGAGTTCAAATCTCTCTTGATATTGGAGGATTGTATATACTCTGGGAGGTTTATCCCTCCCTTTACATTTGGAAGCTATAGCTACCTTTGGAAGTCATTACTTCCCTTGAACAATAACTATTGATTATTTCTCATATATTGTGCATGGTGTATTGGTGTAACTCTTATACTATTGTTCATTGATCATTGGATATTATTGAATGGTTTAAGTATAAGTTGATTTTTTTTTTAAATTGTACTTGATACTGATTCAACCTCCTCTCAGTATCAACAATTGGTTTCAGAGCGGATTACCTTCAGTACAGTTTAACCACTGGAAGGAAGATCCTAAGAAGAAATGGAAGACAAAATTCCAAATGGGATTCCACCATTTGATGGAAGTAATTTTAATTACTGGAGTAATAGAATGGAAACTTACTTGAAAGATCTTGGGGTAGATGTTTGGTTCTCAGTTGCTTCAGAATACAATGCTTCGAAGAAACCAAAGATTGCAGCTCAGAAGGAAGAAAAATGAACAATAAATTGGCAATAGATACCATCCTGGATGGATTGACAGATTTAGTGAAATTCAAGGTGGGATCATGTGCATCATCAAAATATATTTGGGACAAGATACAAGACCTTTATGCAAGGGAATAAGTAGAAGAAGAAGAAGAAGAATAAGAAGAGGAAGTTCAAGCAAATTACAACATCTCAGATTTCAAAGAAGCAAATAGAGGTCAATTATTTTGCTTTAATTGTGAAGGAGTGGGACATGTTGAATTTGAATGTCCTCATCCAAGGATTGAAAGAGATGACAATGAAGAAGAAAAGTCAAATGAAGAAGAATAAAATCATGAAGCAGAAATTGTTCAACAAGAAGATGAGAATCTTAAAAAATTGAAGCATGTTGAGATTGAAAATAATAAGATCAAAGATACGCATAAAAAACTAAGAAGTGAATTGGGTAGTTGTGAAAAGAAAGTTGTAATATTGAAGAAAAAATTAGAAGACTTTGAGAAACTAAGAGAAGAAAACATTTCCTTGAAAACTCTACTCGAATAAGAAAGAAGAATAGGAGAAGTAAGAAATGTCCAAATGATGAAGAAAGAAGAAGATTGTGAGAAACTTGAATAAGAAGTTGTCTCATTGAGGAAGAGCTTAAGAAAATCTCAAGTGCCAAAAGAATTAACACATCTTGGATGGATGGGTGAAACTTCATACAAAGAAGATGCAAATACCAACAAGAAGGTTGAAGAAAGAGATACACAGAGAGTTGATGAGAAGTGGACCAGGATACCAGAAAGAAGGAATGATTACAAAAGATATGAATATCCAAGAAGACCTCCTACTTCAGGAATCAAAGAAGCTTCAATCAATATGAAGGAAATGAACCCATATGGACTACATCACAAAGAAGGCCACTTACTCCAAGGTATCAAAATTTCTTTCTTGGTCATTGTTATACTTGCAAAAATTTTGGACATAAGGCAATTAATTGCAGAATCAATGAAAGGAACAAATACACAAGAAACATGAATGGTGTAAATAGAAGATATAGAAATAATCGTGGATTTGTCAACATAAGTTATAATTCATTTTCCCCATTGATGGAAAAAAATATTGTATGCTACAAATGTAATTATCTTGGTCACAAAGAACGAGATTGCAGATATATGAATGAAGATGTCTCTATGCCAACCACAGTATGGATAAGGAAAGAGATTCCAAACAATGAAGATTGCCGAATAGCATTAACTGCTGAAGAATTTAAAGAAGAAGATGAATGGTACATAGATAGTGGATGTTCTTCACACATGACCGGGGATCAAGACAAATTCATCAGCTTGAAGAGAAAGGGTGGCAATGTTGCATTTGGAGATGACTCATGTGCCAAAATACTTGGATAAGGTGTAGTAGAACTTGGAAAAAAAAATGTAAAAGAAAAGAATGTCCTTTTGGTTGAAGACTTGAAGCATAATCTACTCAGTGTTAGTAAAATGTGTGATCAAGGATACACTCTTACGTTTGACTCCCGAAAATGTAAAATCGGGGAAAATAACTCAGGAAGATTGGTTGCAACTGCAACAAGAAGACTGAACAACATATACATCCTAGACACAAAGAAGAGAGAGAAGACATAAGCCACACAAAATGATTCCAAGGAAGAAAAAGTCTCAAATACCAAAAATAAGGATGGAGTATTATTGAGTGACACATGTTCAGAGGGAGCATCCCCAAAGAAGAAGGTTACCTTTTTCCATTAAACTTAGGGGGAGAACCCCTACCCTTTGCCATCGATGTCAAAGGGGGAGATAAATTGGGATCATGATGATAGGGGGAGCATGAGTGTTTCCATCAATGACAAAGGGGGAGATTGTTGGAAGATTGGTTATTGTCATTGATGTCAACCCTAGTCATTGGTTTTGGACCGCAAGATTGATGAAGGTATTTGCACATGAATGACAATACACATTCAGATAAAACACCCATAGATGGATAGTATAAACCATGTTGTTTCTAGTGGTATGTGGCATGTCACATGGATCATCATGGTTGAGGAGAAATGAATTTTTAAAGATGACAAAGTGAATTGAAGAAGGAAGTAGATGTAGGCCCTGAAGATAATTAAAGAAAATAATTACAAAATAAGAAAGTGTCAGGTCAACCCTAATGTTAAAAAGAAGTGACATAAATTGTATAAATAAATATCATTATACATTCATTTGATACACAAGTTGAATTTAAGAGGAGATCAGAAGTAAAGAAGGCCAGATTTCAAGGGAGGATGAAATCTTTTGGTGATGTGTTCTAAGGTATGCTATTTTTAGGTCATCTTACCATTTTCGCTATAATGTTTTTTTCTAGAACGATTCATATGGTGAAATTGATATGGTATTGAGAATACATATCAAGGTACCTGTGGTAAAATTTTCAACTCTTGATTCTCTATAATTACGGAGATACACTCTGTGGAAGATAGGGTTTTTGACCAGTCCTGAAGCTAGTCAATAAATAGGTGTTCCAGGTAAAACAATCATAACTTATTCATATAGAATCCATATGAAGTGGAAAAAATAGAATTGGAAATAATATAGACTTTAGTTTCTTGTGTGCGAGTTTCAGAATCTGATGTTAAATATTGAGTGCAGGGCATTCTGTACAAGTTAGGTCTCCTAAATAAACCAGAATTGAACAAGGTCTACCATTCTCTCTATAACTTATTTTTGGGGAGGATTCAAGGAGTGAAACTTGGAGAACTTTCAAAGAATAAATTGAGTAATATTATCTATAGGATCAGAGTATTCCAAGAATTGAAGAATTGCATAAATTGAAGAATTCTCAAGAAGCATTATCAGGTTTTATGTGATGGTTGGTTGATGGTGATGATTTAATGTAAAGTTTTATTATCTCTCATATATTTTTGGGTGGAAGGAAGGGGAAATGATGGATAATTCAAATCTCTCTTGATATTGGAGGATTGTATCTTCCTCTTGGAGGTTTATCCCTCCCTTTACATTTGGAAGTTGTAGATACCTTTGGAAGTCATTACTTCCCTTGAATAATAACTATTGATTATTTCTCATATATTATGCATGGTGTATTGTGGTGTATTGGTGTAATTCTTATACTATTGTTCATTGCTCATTGGATATAATTTAATGGTTTAAGTATAAGTTAAAAAAGGTTTTAAATTTTACTTGATACTGATTCACCCCCCTCTCAGTATCAACACAAATGCCGAAGATGAGTTGCAGGCCGAAGAAGACACAAACACCGAATTAGGCTCACATGCCAAAGAAGGAACAAACACCGAATTAGGCTCACAGGCCAAGATATTTTCATCAAATTTAACATCTCTTCTAATAATAATTTCATTACAATGTGTTTTAAGTAGTATATAACCTTTGACATCGTCAGAATAACCAACAAATATACACTTCTCACTTTTAGGCTGCAATTCTTTCCTTTTCTCATTAGGAATGTGAGCCCATGCTATACTGCCAAATACATGGAAGTGACTTACATCTGGTTTAATTTTAGTTTAAGCTTTTTCCAGTGTTATATTTTTAAGAGCCTTTGTGGGAGTGCGATTTACTATGTAATTTGCACAGTTGATGGCTTCCGCCCAATACTTTAGACTTAATCCCTTAGATTGGACCATACAATTAGCCATTTCTTTTAATGTGCAGTTCTTTCTCTGAGCAACACCATTTTGTTGTGGTGTATATGGAACAATGTGTTGCATTTGGATTCCATGTGTAGTGCAGTAACTTGTAAAATTATTGTTCACATGTTCTCCTCCATTATCTGTTCTTAACCTTTGAATTTGATGTCCAGATTGCTTTTCTACAAGGGCCTTGTAGGCAAAACAATTGTCAAAAACTTCTCTCTTAAGTTTTAAGAAGTAAACTCAAGTATTTTTGGAAAAGTTATCAATGAAATTTAAGAAATACTTGAACCCAGAAAAAGAAGGAGAATAAAGTGGACCACACAAATCACTTTGAACAAGATGCAAAGGACCCGAGGCATGCTAAGAGGCACATTTTTCAAAACTATTTCGATGATGTTTGCCGAGAACACAACCGACACAAAAACCATCTCTGCATGAAACAAGAGGAAGATCAATCACCATCTGTTGAAATGAGAGAGATGACCAAACTATTCATGCCAAAGTTTGCTCAAGTCATTGCTATAAGCAACAAAAAATGATGAAAAATATAATGACCAAAAGTTGTCAAACTTGTACAACCTGGTAATATCATCAACAATTCTAGTTGTAAGAAAATGCTTAAAATCTTTTAGATTGTTGATTACAACTTGGTGAGGTGAAAACTCTACGGTTTTACCTTCACCTGAATGAGTGATTTGATATATTGATAGAATGTTACAAGAAAGACTTGGAACACATAATACATCATCGAAATGACCATTTTCTACTTGAACTGTTCCAGATCCTTCAACACTAAGATATCTATCATCACCAACAAATATTTTCTTACTGTTACATTCATTTAGAGTAGAAAATATGTCTCTATCCTTAGCCATATGATAAGATGCTCCAGAATCAATAAGCCACTTATCATAAGTAGAAGTAGAAGGTGTATTGAAGGAGAAAACATAGCAGAAAGTGTTGGATCATGTTGTCATTGATGCCAATGGTTTGATTGATTGATGTCATTTATTGGTGTCAAGTGATTGATTGATGTCAAAGGATCGATTGATTGATGATTTATGTAATATAATATGTATTGTCCTTGATGAGAATGCATAGATGAAGATGGTTCAATGAGTTGTCATTGATACATGATGAAGATGGATCGATGTGGTTCCATTGGTATATGATGCATTGTTGGAAAAATGTATAGATGACTCATTATTGTCTTATCATGATTAATAAGGTGGACAAATGGATGAACTCCAAAGTGGTCGCCTTATGTTGAAATCCCTCACGGGAAGATGCTTTGCAGATTGAGTTATCCTAGAAGAATGGTTGGAGGACCCATGCTCTCATTATTGTCTTATCATGATTGATAAGGTGTACAAATGGATGAACTCCAAAGTGGTCCCCTTATGGTGAAAGCCCTCACAGGAAGACACTTTATGGATTGAGTTATCCTAGAAGAATGGTTGGAGGACCCATGCTTGTATGAGGAATAACGAGATGAAGATCAAGGAAATTGTTGGTGAAACTGTCCTAGATGGATAGTGCTTGTCATGCCATTTCTGGTGGTATGTGGAATGTCACATAAATCCTCCTGGTTTGAGAGTTATGGCCTTACGAAGATGAAGGACCCTCACATGAAGGCTTGATTCCCCCAAAGTCAAATAAGTCAAAGTGACCTAAAAGAAGAAATGATAAAATAAGGTGACAAAATCAAGAAGGAATATTTATGGAAAGTGGTTAACCCTAAAAATAAGGAAAATAGGTTAAGTGACCTAGAAATGGGTTAATATT
>ML803570.1:48448-63109 GCA_009831015.1 Picea engelmannii | reverse complement strand
ACATGATTGGTACATACTTGGTACATGGTTGGATGCACTTGTTTATGGTACAGGTTGATTACAGGTTGTTTGGTATAGGTTGGTGCATGGTTGATGCACTTGTTTATGGTACAGGTTGATTACAGGTTGAGGTACAGGTTGATTCATGGTTGATGCATGGTTCAGATTTATTGGTATAGGTTTACAATGATATATAGCACAGTGATAGTGTGACAGTGGTTCCATCATTCTACTTCTACTTTAGGGTGGCAGGATGGGGCAAGGATAGGTGGTTGTAGTCACCTTCTGGTTGTAGCCGAAGAACATAGGGGGTTGTAGCCTCCTTCTGGTTGTAGCCAGAGAATTGGGGAGTTGGATCTTCCCTCAGGTTGTAGCCTGAGAAACTAGGGGGTTGGAGCCTCCTTCCAGTTGCAGCTGGAAAACAAAGGAAGTTGGTGCTTCCAATGAATGTAATTCTTCAAGACATATAAGAAAAAACTTTCCTTGGTTTTCTCCTGATTTGGGTTTCCACATAAAACACTGGTGTACTATGTATGTGTGTGATTGTTTATTTCTTACTGATCATTATTGGATAATAATTCTACATTGATATAACATTTGAAGAAAAAGTATTATAATTACGCTATTACTAATTCACCCCCCCTCTCAGTAATCCAACAATTGGTATCAGAGCAGGTTCCTTCATAAATCAGTTTAACCACTGAAAGGTAGATCATGGAGAGTACCAACTCGTATAAAAATCAAATACCACAATTTGATGGATAGAAGTATGCTTTTTGGAGCATAAGGATGAATACATATATACAGGCACATGGATTTCAAGTTTGGAAATCAATTGTAGATGGATACTCAACACTAGCAGTTCCACCAACAAATAACAAAGCAGTGAAACTCGGTGAGAATAATTCAAAAGCCAAAAATGCACTTTTGAATGGTCTCAGTGATACGGTATTCACCAAAGTTGCACATTGTAAATCTGCTAAAGAGATTTGGGACAAGCTTCGAAATATTTATGAAGGAGATTCAAAAGTAAAAGAAGCAAAGCTTCAAACTTACAGATGTCAGTTCAAATAACTAAAAATGAAGGAAGATGAAGATATTGCGGCCTACTTCTTATGAGTCAATGAAATAGTGTATGCAATCATAGGATTGGGATAAACAATCAAAGAATCTGTAATTGTTCAAAAGGTACTAAGATCTCTTCCTATGAGATTCAACCCTAAGATATCAACACTAGAAGAAAGATCATATCTAAACTCAATAAGCATGGATGAACTGCATGGAATATTCATAGCATATGAGATGAGAACTGAACAGGAAAATCTAGATGTAAAAGAAGCAACCTTCAAAGCATCCAAAAGATCAAAGAAAAAGAAAAAGGAGCAAGAAGAATATAGCAGCAACAACGATGTCTCAAAAGATGATGAAGAAGTGGCCAACTTCATGAAAATAATGAACAAGAGAACCAACAGTAGGTATAGAGGTAATCTTCATTTAATTTCTTTTAATTGTGATGGTATTGGTCATTTTTCTAAGAAATGTCCTCATAAGAAAAAGAGAAATGATGAAGGTTACTCAAAAGGCAGACAAACATATAAAGGTAAAAGAACTACAAAGAAAATTTTCAAGAAAATATTTTGCACCAAAAAAGACATCTCATCATCAGATGAAAATGAAGTCAGTGACGGTGAAACGGGGAGAGTTCTATTCATGGCAGTAGAAGAATCTGATAAAGAAGAATCTGAAGAAGAATATGAAGAAGCATATGAAGAATAAATTGAAGATGCAGAAGTTGACTTCCGAGAAGAATTAATGAGTTCCATAGAAGTTATCACAAGAGAAAAGAAGAAAAACAAGAAACTACAAGAAGAACTAGATAAGAAAAACGACACTCAAGAACTAGAACAAATGATCACAAAATTGAAGGTTCAAATAGAAGAAGATAAAAGAATTGAAGAAGTACTCAAAGAACAACTAGAAGGAAATGACATGATCATTGGAAACTTGGAAGCAAAGATTGTCACACTAAGAAAGGATATTCAAAAGAAAAATATGCAGAATAGCTCAAAAGTTCTGGATGACATTATCAACAGTAAAAATCTCATCTTGACAAGTCCAGACTTGGATACAATCAGACAGAAAATAGATCAAGCTCCAAAACAACATATCAATAAACAAATCCAAAAATCTATGCAAAAACAATCAAAGAGGATAAAAAGATATACAAGGAAGATTAGAGGGACACTCCTCCACCGAGAAGATTCAGATTTCAGAATCAACAATAGATAGACATGCCTCAAATAGAAGAAGGATTCATAAGAGAACCTCCTTTCAGAATATATTCAACTACCAGGTATCAAACTATATTTTTTGGTTTATGTTATGCATGTAATAATTTTGGACATAAAGCTGTAAATTGCAGAGCTAACAACAAGAACAATAACTACTTTGAGAGCCATACACAAAGGGGTTATTCAAGAAGACCTAGTGAAACATAGAGATGAAGTTACAATAGGTTTGAATCTTTGAGAACTGAAGTGGAATGTTACAAATGTAAAATTTTTGGATACATGGCCAAAAATTGTAGAATGACAGTCCCTCCTAAAGAGCCTCAACAGAGTCACAAACAAGAACCTCAGAAAACGACATGGATAAGAAAGCAAGATCAATATAGCAATGGATAATGCACAGTAGCTATACAAGCTAAACAAAAGAAACGTGGTTGGTATGTTGACAGTGGATGTTCAAAACACATGACAGGTGATAGAGACAAGTTTCTTACATTACGAAAGGAAAGAGATAGATCAATCTCCTTCGGAAATGATGATTTAGCCAAAATCATTGGAAAATGCACAGTTCAAATTGGGAACAAGAATGAAAAGGTAGAAAATGTTCTACTAGTAGAAGATATGAAACATAATCTTTTAAGTGTGAGTCAAATGTGTGACCAAGGTCATAAAGTTACTTTCGATTCACAAAAGTGTGAGATAAAAAAAGAAGGTTTAGGGAAATTGGTCGCTACAGCTGCAAGAACTTCAAGCAACATATATGTGTTAAGCGAAATTGGAAATGAAAAGTGTTGTCTAGGAAAAGAAGATGAAAGTTGGCTATGTCACAAAAGAATGGGTCACATGAATTTTGATAACCTTGTCAAAGTCAACAAAAGAGAAGCATTCAGAGAAATGCCCCAGATCACGAAAATAACCAACACTTTATGCAAGCATTGCCAACAAGGAAAGAAAACAAAGACCAGGTTCAAATCAAAGAAATATTCAACAACAAAACCACTGGAAATTGTGCATACTAATTTAGTTGGACCAACTACAACAAAAGGCTTAAAAAGTGCGAGATACTTTATGTTATTAGTTGATGATTATACAAGAATGACTGCAGTTTGCTTTCTCAAGAACAAGTCCGAAGATTTTGAAAACTTCAAGATCTACAAGCAAATGGTTGAAAATGAGATGGATTCAAGAATCAAATTCTTAAGATCAGATAATGGAGGATAATTCACCTCAAAGGAATTTATGGACTACTGCAACAGTCATGGAATAAAAAGGAAATTCTCCATTGCTAGGACACCTCAACAAAATGAAGTTGTTGAAAGAAAGAACAAGACAATACAAGAAATGGCTCAAACAATGATAATGGATTCAAGGTTGATAGATATTTTTTGGACACAGGTAGTGCATACAACGGTTCACATTCAAAACAGAGTAATTCTTAGAAACAACACTGATAAAACTCCCTACGAGCTATCGAAAAGAAGACCAACAAATGTGAAGCACTTCAGAGTTTTTGGAAGCAAATGCTACATCAAAAGAGAAGATGGAAGAATGAGAAAGTTTGACTCTCGTGTGGACAAATGAATACTTGTTGATTACTCAAGTACAAAGAAATCATACAAGTGTTACAATCTAAGATTAAACAAATTTTTGGAAAGAATCAATGTAACAATTGATGAAAAAGGCAGACCAGAATCAAAGGAAGAAGAAAACAAATCAATGGAACAAATTTTTGAAGAAGAAGATGAAAAAGAAGTAGAAGAGGAAGATGAAGATGAAGAGAATCTGACAGAAGCAGAAGAGCAAGTTCAACAAGTATCTCCAAGGACACCTAGTAAATGAGTACAGAAGAATCATCCTTCAGATTAGATTATTGGAAAAAAAGATGCAAGCGTTGAGACTAGAAGAAAAATCTGTTCACCAGAACAAACACACCTAGCACTCTTATCTACAATTGAAGAAAACTGTTTTGAAGAAGACAACAAGGATGAATTTTGGAATAAGGCCATGGATGAAGAATTGGATCAAATAGAGAAAAATGACACTTGGGAATTGGTTCCAAGACCAAATAATAAGAATGTGATCGGCGCAAAATGAGTTTTCAGGAATAAATTGAATGAACATGGACAGGTTACAAGGAACAAAGCTATATTGGTATGTAAAGAATATGCACATATTGAAGGAATCGAATTTGAAGAGACATTTGCCCCAGTTTTCAGAATGGAAGCAATCCATTTGCTTTTAGCTTATGAATGCTCCAAAAATGTTAAATTATATCAGATGGGTGTAAAATCAACTTTTCTGAATGGGGAATTTGAAGAAGAAGTCTAGATTGAACAACTAGAAGGATTTTAGTTGTCAGAGAACATAGGCTATGTGTGTAAATTAAAGAAGGCCTTGTGTGGTCTAAAACAGGTTCCTAGAGCATGGTACTCTAGACTGGATAAGTATCTACAACAAGTAGGGTTCAGAAAATGAAGTGTAGACAACAACCTCTACATCAAGGTAAGTCAAGGTAATATTTTATTGATTGAAGTTTTTGTTGATGATATTATTTTTGGTAGTGATGATGACAGGTTAAGCCAAAACTTTGCAAAAGACATGCATAATGAATTTGAAATGTCGTTACTTGGAGAACTATCCTTCTTTCCAGGACTTCAAATACGTCAAAGCAACCAAGGAATTTTTATTTCTCAAACTAAGTATATCATAGAAATGCTAAAGAGGTTTGGAATGGAAGATGCAAACCAATTATCACTCCCATGAAAACCAGTTGTAAGTTGAGCAAAGATGATGATTCGAAGTCTACAGATCAGAGGCAATACATGTCAATGATTGTCAACCTAATATATGTGACAACATCCAGACAATATGTAATATAGGCAGTTGGACAGGTGGCACAATTTCAAGCAGCACCAAAAGAATCACATGTATTAGCAGTAAAGAGGATCTTCAGATATCTCAAAGGAACAAAAGAGTTTGGATTATGGTATCCAAAAGGAAAATATCTATCACTTATTGCCTACATAGATGCAGATTGGGCAGGTTTTATTGATGACTGACGAAGCACTAGTGGAGTAGAGTTCTACTTAGGTGAGTGTTTGGTATCATGGCTAAGCAAGAAAAAATCATTAGTATCTCTATCTACAGCTGAGGTAGAGTATATTGTAGCAACAACATGTTGTACACAGGTTCTTTGGATGAAACAAACTTTGACAGATATATAGGTTGAGTATGATGAGCCCATTCCAACATATTGTGATAATACAAGTGCCATCATTATCTCAAAAAACCCGGTGATGCACTCCAAGATGAAGAACATTCCAATCAAGTATCACTTTCTACAGGAACAGGTTGCAAAAAATAACATCAGAGTTGAGTATGTGGGAACAAAAGAACAAGTGGCAGGCATCTTTACAAAACCACTTCCATGGGAAACCTTTGAATATCTTCACCAAAGACTTGGAGTTATTTCTACTCCAAAATGAATGCTTTTTGAATGCTTATCTTATATGTCTTATATGTACACAAGGAAGCACCATAAGAGGACAATTCAGTCAGGGGGAGCAGCCCCTGATGGAAATATGCCTTTACCATTGATGACAAAGGGGGAGAGATTTATCAGATGTAGAGGACATAGGCATGGTTCCAGGGGGAGCATATTTATCAGATGTAGAGAGCAGAGTCAGATTTATCAGATGCAGAGGACAAAGGCATGGTTCCAGGGGGAGCATGAGTGATATGATTTCAGTATTGCATCAGAGTGTTTCCATCAATGACAAAGGCATAGATTGTTGATTAAGGTTGGTTGTCATTGATGTCAAACCTTGAAGAAAGCCCCGTAGCAAAAAGGTTTGGGTAATGGACCCAATATTGTTTGATGTAAATATGACTCATTATTGTTTTGTAATGGTTGATAAGAAGTAAATATGGATGAACTCCAAAGCAGTCCCCTTATGGTGAAATCCCTCACAGGAAGACACTTTGCGAAGTAAGAGAACCCATGCTTAATTATGGAATAATGAGATGAAGGACAATGAATTTGTTAGGGAAACTATCCTAGATGGATATTTATTGTCATTCCATTTCCGATGATATGTAGAATTTCACATAACTCTTCACGGTCAGAGAGTTATGACCATGTGAAGTTGGAGAACCCAGGTTTGGGTAATGGACCCAAGTTTGTTTGATGGATAACAATATGATTTTTGCTATATTTGAAGGTAATAATATTCTATATGGATAGTACATGTCATTCCATTTCTAGTGGTATGTGGAATGTCACATAACTCCTCACAGTTTGAGAGTTATGGACTTACGAAGTTGGAGGACCCTCATATGTTATCTAGAAGCCCCAAATGGTCAAAGTAGTCAAAGTGGTTTAAGAGATTTTAAAAGGTAAATAATAAAGTGAAGTAATGAGTGTATTATAATTCAAAGTGAATACAAAATAAATTATTTCAATAATAAATTTAATGGATAAATTAGAAGTGGGTTAACCCTAAAATAAGGAAAGTGGGCCAAGTGACCTAGAAGATGTTTTTAAGGAAGCTACTTGGAGAGTATAAATAAGAGGCAAGGCTCTCTATTTTTAATTAAACTTGAGAAAATTGAATATCTATAGGTGTATGAGGTAACCAAGGATATCTAAGATGAATTTCTGAGGGAAGGTGAAGAAAAAAAGGCCTAAATGCAAGGAAGGATAAATTCTTTTGATGGTGCTTTCTCAGGTATGTTATTTACAGGTCATCTCACCATTTTCGATATAATTTTTTTTATATAATGACTCAGACCGTAAAATTGCTATTCCATTGAGAAAACATACCCAAGTATATGTGGTAAACAATTCATCTTGTGGGTCTTTGTATTTTGGGAGTTACAGTCTGTGGAAAATAGGGTTTGTGGCTAGTCCTGAAACTAGTCAAAAACATGTGTTTCAGGTAAAAACGTCATAACTTCTTCATAACAGATCCAAATTTAGTGAGACAAAATGTTTTGGTTAGGGTACAGTATGTAGTATGTTGTGTAATAGTTTCTGATCAATTCAATGAATATTTAGTGTGGGGAAATCTCTACAAGGTCTCTCTCTAGAATAAGCTAGAATTCAACAAGGTATGCCATTTTTGCTATAAATCCTTTTATGAGAGGTTCCAAGTAGTGAAACCTAGAGGAATTGCATAAAACACACTGAATAACATTGTTTATCAATTTCATATCTTTATACATTACAAGTTCAAAGTTATGATTACTTCATGTTAAGGTTGTTAACTAATCCAAAACTAGGCATGTGAGACTAAAGAAAAGTTTGATGAAAATACTAGTCTCTTGTTGTTAAAGTTAAGGAAGGTTTGCAGGAATGTGATCATATACACCAGGTCTATTACAAATCTACAAATAATATTTGGATGATGAAATTGATGAGGGATTTTGGTTGAGGTACATGTTGAGTACATGGTTGAGACAAGTAGTTGATGAGTTGGCACATACATGAGGTGTATAGTTGATGATGTTGGTACATATTGACGAGTATAGTTGATGAGTAGTTGACACATGATTGGTGCATACTTGGTACATGGTTGGATGCATGTTTTTATGGTACAGGTTTATGACAAGTTGTTTGGTATAGGTTAGTGCATGGTTGATGCACTTCTTTATGGTACAGGTTGATTACAGGTTGAGGTACAAGTTGATGCATGGTTCAGATTTATTGGTACATGTTTACAATGGTATATCTCATAGTGATAGTGTGACAGTGGTTCCATCATTCTACTTCTACTTTAGGGTGGCAGGACGGGGCAAGGATAGGTGGTTGTAGTCACCTTCTGATTGTAGCTGGAGAACATAGGGGGTTGTAGCCTCCTTCTAGTTGTAGCAAGATAATTGGGGAGTTGGAGCTTCCCTCAGGTTGTAGCCTGAGAAACTAGGGGGTTGGAGCCTCCTTCCAGTTGCAGCTGGAAAACAAAGGAAGTTGGTGCTTCAAATGAATGTAATTCTTCAAGACATATAAGAAAAAACATTCCATGGTTTTCTCCCGATTTGGGTTTCCATGTAAAAAACTGGTGTACTGTGTATGTGTGTGATTGTTTATTTCTTACTGCTGATTATTGGATAATAATTCTACATTGATATAACATTTGAAGAAAAAGGATTATAATTACGCTATTACTGATTCACCCCCCCTCTCAGTAATCCAACACATAGTGTCCACAAGGAGTGCGTGACTGAGTCTATCTCGACTTTAAAAGATCAGAAGAGATAGATGAACTTATTCGTCTACAAGGAGTGCATCGATAATCGCAAGGAGCACAAAATCATTCACAAAGGAGTGAGTGTGAATGAAAGTATGTTGCAAGGTGTGCACAGACCAGAAATTTGACTAAGGGTGGAAGAGATTGTTCAGGGGAAAAAATAAAAGAAGGAAAGATC
Source organism: Picea engelmannii (assembly GCA_009831015.1). Classification (NCBI taxonomy): domain Eukaryota; kingdom Viridiplantae; phylum Streptophyta; class Pinopsida; order Pinales; family Pinaceae; genus Picea; species Picea engelmannii. The sequence continues at coordinate 54,398 of ML803570.1, read as the reverse complement.
AGGAGGGAAAGAGACGAAAAGTTCTAAGGAAAGGAGCCCTTGAATTTCTCGTAAGTTCCAGAGAGCAAGATTCGTTCTTAGGAGGAGACAAACAATTCCAGACTGTTAAGATCTGGTAAAACTACAAAGAAGATAACCGCGAAGGGTTTCGATATTTCACAGTTCGACAAGTTGGAAACTTGGCAAAGGATGAGTCGCAAAGTCCAAAGTTTTGATTCATTATCGACTGTTGATCATAGGAGAGCACATGGAACTGAGATCCAAGGATTTAAAAATTGGGAGATCAGAAGTTGTGAGTGAACAACCTAGAGTTTGCGAGGTCACGATGTTTGAACTGTTGTGGGGCCAGTGAATCCAAGGAGACGTGTGGCATAATTTTAGAGACTCAGAGCTGAGCGCTTCGAGAAGGAGTGAAGAAAGGATTCGGGAATCCCCGAAGTCCGATCCACGAATGAGGTATACCCATGGTCATAGATGTGGTCACTTGCAAAAGAGCTTGTGTGTGTGGGTAAGATAGTTTCGAGTGCCCGCAGGGACCAAGTAGTCACTCCGACTCAAAAATTCAAACAATCCAAGACCGGGAGGTCAAGCAACCCTTTTGGAGGGAAGGGGGTTTGTGTCACATACTTAGTTTTGTAGACCCATTTACATATGACAAGTTTTCTTTCTTTCATAAGAGGTACAAGATCCCAAGTATTATTTTCCATTAAAAAACAATAGTCTTCATTCATTGTTGTATCCCAATATGGATGACCTGTATCTTCTACAAATTTCTCTGGATCATGAGTCTCTGAAACTTGAGCCCAAAGAGAAGAGGTTCACTAGAACTATGAACATTTCTGACGTTGATATGAAGGATCACCAACAACATCACTAGCTGCTTTTCGTGTTGAATGGGCCCATCTAGGAAGCGATGGTGCTAGTGCAGGTTTAGGTTCAATGGAATCATCTGGAGGAAGGTGAGCAAGTGGAGGTGGATTTTCATCCTAACTGTCATCATCTAAAGAAGAAGAAACTAGAATAGGAACAAAAGAAGGCACAAATGCCAAAGATGGCTTGTAGGGCAAAGAAGGCACACACACCAAATTAGGCTCGCAGGCCAAGAGACTTTCATCAAATTTAACATCTCTTCTAATAATAATTTAATTACATTGTGGTTGAAGAAGTCTGTAACCTTTGACATCTTCAAAATAACCAACAAATATACACTTCTCAATTTCAGGATGCAATGCTTTCTTTTTCTCACCGGTAATGTGAGCCCATGATACATTGCTAAATACATTGATGTGACTTACATATGGATTAATTTTATTCCATGCTTCTTATAGTGTTATGTTTTTAAGATCCTTTGTGGGAGTGTGATTTACTATGTAATTTTCATAGTTAATGGCTTCCTCCCAACACTTTAGACTTAATCCCTTAGATTGGATCATACAATTATCCATTTCTGTTAATGTGTGGTTCTTTCTCTCAACAACACCATTTTGTTGTGGTATATATGGAATAGTGTGTTGCAATTGGATACCCTGTGCAGTGCAGTAACTTGTAAATTGATTGTTCACATATTCGTATCCATGATCCGTTCTTAACCTTTGAAGTTGATATCGAAATTTCTTTTCTACAAGGGCCTTGTAGGGAAAGAAATTGTCAAAAACTTTGCTCTCAAGTTTTAATAAGTAAACCCAAGTGCGTCTGGAAAATTCATCAAAGATAGTTAAGAAAAAATTTCACCCAGAAAAAGAAGGAGAAGAAAGTGGATCATACAAGTCATTGTGGACAAGTTGCAAAGGGGCCAAGGCGTGCCAAGAGGCACGTTTTTCAAAACTGTCCCAATGATGTTTACCAAGAACACAACTGACACAAACATCATCTTCGTAGGAAATAAGAGGAAGACCAATCACCATATCATCAACAATTCCAGTTGAAAGAACATGCTGAGGATATTTAAGATCCTTGATTACAACTTGGTGAGGTGAAAACTCTATGTTTTTACCTTCACCTGAATGATTGATTTGATATATTGATAGAAGGTTGTAGGAAAGAATTGGACCACACAATACATCATTAAAATGACCATTATCTATCTAAACTATTCCAGACCCTACAACACTAAAAGATCTATCATCACCAACAAATATTTTATTGGTGTTACATTCATTTAGAGTAGAAAATATGGCTTGATCCTTATCCATATGATAAGTGGCTCTATAATCAATAATCCACTCATCAGAAGAAGAATTAGAAGTTGTATTGAAGGAGAAACAAGAAAAAGAAAGTGCATGTCCATGAGAAGAAGAAGAAGAACCAATACTAATATTGTGATTCTTCATTGTTGCTTCTAAAGATGCCATATTCTTAAAACATTTGGACTCATCATGACCATATTTCACACAAATTTGTAATGTATGTATGTCTTCTTATTTTTATATTTTTCTCCTTTGTCACCATTAGGAACGAAAGATGGCTGAGAGGGTTTGGGACCCTTGTTTTGCGTTTTTTTGTGGCGAGGATGTTGCTTCTTCGAATTCTTGGGTTTATCTTTATTCTGGGCCACTAAGGATTTGTTGGATGTACCTGTAGTGCCAATCAATCCAATTTGCAGAAGCTTATCTTGCTCTCAAATCAAAGCATCATAAAAGAACTCAAGAGAGGGTTTTTTATAAGCAGTCCCTAGAGCTTCTTTGGTGCCATAAAATATAGATACAAAAATATAATATGCACTACCAAGCTTAGAAAGAATGAAATATATTCATCGATCTTCTGACAAATGTAGCTCGCATTATATACACAAAAGTCTAAGTGTTTTGAACTTAGACAAGTAATATTCAATGCGAGGAAAATCATTTGGACTTAAATTCATTAACTAATCTTCCAATTGGTGAGCTCGAATAATATTGTGTTTACCAAACATAACTTCAAGATTTTCCCAAGATTTATTGGGGGCATCAAGTCCTTGAAGTGGAACCTTAAATCAAGAGAGATGGCCATTTTTATTATTCCACGAGATTCATCATTCCTATTATTCCATTTGACATACTTTTCATCATCAATGGGTTCTTCTTATTTTCCCAAGGTAATCTAGTACAATCCTTTACTTCTTAATAAATCCTCCATATAGTATTTCCATTGGAAGTAGTTGGTTCTGGTAAAAAAAAAATCACTAGGAGATTTCATATTAAAAAATATATAAAACGATGAAACTGATGGTCTAGATGGAAAGATCTCTAAAAAGAGGTTATTTAAAAAACAACAACATTGAAAACAAAATTCGGATGTGAAAGTTATGCCCTTTGAAAAAAATAATAAATGGTAACCAAAGAGCCACATGGAAAGTAAATTTGGTCCACGTGGTGATACCCCTCATTCTAATAACTTCACTTTTACAAATAAGTTTCTTATGAAGTGACCCACTTTTATAGAATAAGTGCGATCACTTTTACAATGAAATTACTTTATGAATTAAAGTTTCATGCATAAAAAATAACTGAAAATAAAATATTAAAGCTACTTGTAGTGATTCACTTTTATAACTTAAGTGAAATACAATTTACAATGGATGCATGAACTTTTTCAAAAATAGTAACAAAAAAAAGACTTGAACTCAATACCTCTTACTTAATAAAACAACTTTTAACCAAGTGAGCTAGTGCAAAACATATTGTATTGTTTAGAAGGAGGATTGTTGTTGTTGTTGTCATCGACGATGACAACCTTGGAGAGCATGCTCATAAAAAACTCTTTTCACAACATTTTTACTTCTCGACGACAAGGGTTAGATCTCGATTATCTTCCTCAAAAAATGCAACTTTTCCCTCTATTTATGATTTATCGAGATCACACAGAGTTCATGACAAAGAGCATACATAGACATGAAAATCATTTTCGATCTATTTTTTATTTTCCAAGATCACATATGGTGTAGGGAAAAGAACATACACAGATCGAAAATAGTAGCAACCCATAAATAAAAAAATAGAAAACCAAAATATTATCTCTGCAAAAAATTAAAAGGGTGTATTCAGATTTTATATCTCAAGATCTCACTGAAATGGCCATATCTTTGGAAAATGGAAACCTTTTCGAGTGAAATAAAAAGTGTTTATGATTGAAACGAGCACTCCAGATGCAATGGAACAGTCCTCTCAACCCAAAAATGAAAGATAATTGTAGAAACTAGAAACGAGGCAACACAACTTCACGATCTCAATCTACAGGGAGTGGGTTTTCAAATGTGCTCCGATACCATGTTCGACAACACATGTATTTCAACAGAGGACGAACACCTTCAATAAAAACTCACACAAACATATCAAATATCAACACACCAATGTTTTGACGTGGTAAAATCCCTACGAGGAAACATCCATGACCCCAACCAAAGTGGCAACTTGGAGCAATTTATTAATGCAAAAGAACAATTTACATAGAGATTTGCAAGAGATTTTCTCACAATTGATCATCGAAAAATGACCATCCATGTGTTTTAAATAGAGATCATGGACCAATCGGGTGTTAAGCCATAGATCAATGTAGCTGTTAAGATCGAGGAGAATTTGATCCGTTGGATCACTCTATTTTAGTAATAAATAAAATAATGCTAAAACAAATATTTACATGTTATTGTGTTCATTGAGAAACCTTTTATGATTCATGGCCATTCACAAAGTGTTGAGTCAAGAAGACAAATTGATTGCCTATTTTAGTAAGAAATTAAATAATGCTAAAATAAAGAATAATATGTTATTGTATTAGCTCATAGGTGACATTATCTTTTACACATGGAATTTATTTGTTTAGAACATATCAAGTGGTTTGAAGATAAATTGTTTCACATGAAATTCCAAGTGGATTTGTTTATATAGAAACATAGCAATGGAACAACATATTAAATAGAATTTATTGAACAACATCTACAAATAGATTGGAAAATCATTTTTTTAGCTAAAACATTATATAGTTTAATTTTTGGAACTTTCTAATACAAAGAGACATGGATGGCAGTTAAATAAATACGTCCTACCTAAGATAGTAAGCCATTCAAAATAGACCAAAATCGAAATTTCCACTATAGTTGTGCCAACTCATGATCAAAGTCACCACTAAAGACATGAAAAATAAGATTTCCACTATATTTGTTCCAACTCGTAATCAAAATCACCACTATAGACATGAAAAATAAGAGAATTGGTGTTTCTTAAATTAATTTGCGCCATTCATTTCTAGATCCATTCAATATTGATGAAAGTGATGAAAAATACTCACAAAGAAAACAATGACACAAAATTCATGATAGCACTAACATGACTTGGTGAAGGAAATGGCATAAGGAGTGTGTCCACTGTATGGTGAACGAAATTTTTGCTTCTCCTTCTCTGCAATTATTCATTCTTGATTCCCTTCAACATTCCCTTCCCTAGTTTCAGGGGTGTGCTAGTAATGACAAAAGCATTTTTTAATTGAGCAACACCTCTTGAAACTATCATCATTGAAACTTGTCATCCAAAAGTGGTTGTATTGGAAAACAACCCACCACCTATCCTTTTCTCAATGGTTTTCTCTTCCTTCTTCTCACTAGTTCCACAAAAAAACAATCATACCTATGCCTATGCTAACTCCTCCCTCATATTTTACCAAAAATCCCTTCTCCCTTCATTCCATTATTTTCCCTTCTTGTAAGAGATAGATAATCGTTTATTTATTGGCTTTCATTTTTATGTGAATCATTACTTTAGAGAAAATAACATTAAATACTATCAATTTATATATGAAATCTATAAAATTATGTTAAAAAATGTAAAAAAAATTATACTTTCCTCAATTTTTACAAGAAAAATGATTTATTTAACATGGAATTGAAAAAATTTCTAAAATGTATATTTATGTGTTTGTCATTATAATTAGCACTTTAATGTATATTTTTTACAAATTTTTAAAATTAATGTTTTTTTTT
>ML803570.1:0-42723 GCA_009831015.1 Picea engelmannii | reverse complement strand
TAGAGGAAGATCCTTCTAGAAGCAGAAGCTTCTATTAGGTCTTCTTACATCCGCCTTATTCTATTTTATTGAAAGGTCTTATTAATATTGACCTTTATTACATCCGAATACATTGATCTAGCTATGTGCGGGTTAGGACCTTAGCACCATGACTCTAAAAAAAATAAGGAGTTGTTCTTAGTTTGATTTTTTCCCTTCTAGGTCTATAATAAAGAACCAAAGCCTTAATAAAGAAACTTTATCTTCCTATTTCTAAACCAAGCCAAATTGGCATATATAGTAACATAGATATAAAAATTTAAGTCAACAAAACTTGGAATCACATAGAATACTCCTCAGAGTCCAAGGTAGATTCAATAGTAATGAAGGTGGGGGTGTTTCCCCTCCCCTATTTTTATCTTCCTCTATTTGCTTCAATGATGTCATTTTATCCATCACGTCCTCTTCACTTGTCATAAAAATACCCCATTACTCCTCTTGTCCTTTGTTTCCTATTTCTAATCCCCAAATTGCATTTATTAGGTTCTCATGCTTCTTTTCCAATTCATCCAATTTGTTGAGAATTTTATATTGTTTTTTTTCCATGGGAAAAATAACATTTTGATAATATGAAAGAGATAAAAATACATTCCTCATATGCAACAATTCTCTAACTATTCCATCCTTACCCCTCCACCTATCTAGAATTGTCATAATTTTACTGACAGAAAACTAGTTTCAGACTATTATACTTTACAAAAATTGTTAATGTTCAAACAATGCTATTGAACATCAAAATACAAAAAAGACCAAAATAAACATTGGATTTGAGTAATAACTTCACAAGTTCTTCCTTAACTCAAAAAATTCTTCCCTGGAATATTCCACCACATGGAATTCCCTAATAGGCAATACTCAAACCCTCCTTAGACAATGCATCGACCCTCTATTTCATTTCCCTATAAATCAGACAAATAGTAAAGTTTTCAAACAAATAAATAACCTCCCTCAAATGTTGAGCCACTTCCTGCAAATCCACGTTGAGGATCAAATGCTTTCCTTTCATCTAATTTACCACCAGCAGAGAATCTCCATATACTTGTAAATTTCTCAATCCACATTCATGAGATATTTTAAAGAGTAATATCAATGTTGAAAGATATACCATGTTGATTGAACTGCTTCCACCATTTTCCTTGAAGGTATAAAAATGTTCATTTGAAGGAAATAATAAATCCCCCAACCCACAAATATGACATGGCCCTTGGCATGCACCATCAAAGAATCTCCAACTATAGCTAAGACATGCTAGGGAGACATGGTAGTCACACAAATAATTTGGTTGTATGTGTCTATTGTATCGACAGAATTTGGTGGGCACCATGAGTGTATAAGACATTAGGCGATGTTGAATTTATAAAATTGTCTACAGGGAGGAAGAAGAAAATAACCTCATTTCACCTATGTCCACTATGCTTGATATTATCACTTCTACTGATACCATATGGGTGTCAAATGAATAGATAGTGGAGGATTTGACATCCTCACCAGATGATTACATGTTTTCTTTAACGTGATGCATTGACAGTTGAAAACCCTACATACACAATTCCAAATGAGACATTGGATTCCCCATTAAACAACTATCATAAGTGAACAATCACCAGGAACTTCGATACATTTTGTAAGTTAAAAGTTTCATCCATTTGCAACATTAGTAACAATTGTTAGTCTATCCGTGTTTGGGCCTGGTAGGCCTTTTAGTTTTTATATTTTTATTTTATTTTCATGGCAGAGCTCAAACACAATAAGGAAAACAAAAAGAGAAGAGAAGCTTCAATTAGTTCAAAGCACCGAGAGAAGAGGTGAAGGTATTATTCACTTTCAATTTTTTTTTTTTTTATTTGTCATGATGCTATGTATATATATTAGAGAACACATTGAAGAAGAAGTACTTAATGAATGAGTCACTTGATTTGGTTCACTATGTTTGGAGAAGAGAGGGATGTGGGTAAATAATTAGGTATATGATTCTTGTATCATTTATAAGGGTATAGAGTGGTAAGATAAATACTTGGTCTATGTAATTGTATTTGAAGGAGGATTTATGCTAACAATGAAATGGGTTGATGTTTCATAGCATCATGTGCTTGGGCATACAGTTGTAATTATGTTTATTGAGTTGGATTTTATCACATGTAAATGGGAATTTGGTCATAAGACCTATTTAGGCATGTGTACCCTTGGTTTGATGGTTCACTAGTATAAAGTTTAGATGTATACCTAGGTGATATGGGGCATGCTGTATTCCTAGAAATATGGTAAATAAAATTTGAGGAGGGTAGGTGTTTATCCCAAGTCAAGTTTAAAGGGGGGGATGTTGAGTTAATATTAACTTGGTCATAGAGTAGTTAAGATAACCTTGATACAATTAATAATATGTTTACCATTCATGGTTTATGGGCCTATGGTATGGGGTAACCCATGGTATTACATATGATGAAGCCTATTTAATATCTTGGAATCATCCATTGCAAAATTCCTTAAGTGGATGGTGTTGGATTACTTGGTCAAGGAAATATTGTCTCTATGTGTTTGTTTTTATTTCTTGTGCCTATATTGCTATTTATTTATCTTGGTTTTAACACACTTGAACTAGATGGCCTCAAAGGGGATGAGGGTTCAGAATCCAAAGAAGATAAACTTATTTAATTCAAAGATGATGAACCCAAAGGAGGGATAAAATGATTGACTCTAACTCATTGATAAAGAGATAAGACACGACTAGTAATAATTAAGGGAGGTATGCCATGGAGTCTACATGACAGTCTTCTTGGGGTTATAATTATTCCTAGGTGAAAATATCTCTCCTAAAATTCCAATAATATATCAAAACATAAAGTCACCCAAGCAACCAATCAAGAAAACAAAATGACCAAACAACAAAACTACATGCTTAGGTGGTGAAAAAAGTGGTTTCAAGTGTGTTTGAATCACAATATCTGTGTCCTACTTGAAGATTCCATCCTATCGAAGAAAAAAAATCTAGCCTAAAGATAAACTAAGAGTGCTCAATCAAGCCTAGACTATGGAAGAGGGCCTTCCAAACAACTACCACAAGTGGTTATGAAGTCCTGTGTGGACATGAGTGAAGGTACAAATGAGATAGTTATAACTAGGAGAAAAGGGTGATGAAGTCCCAATGGTTTGTAGAAATTTGTCTTGGGTTCCCTCCCTCCTATGAGAGCCACCCATGTAGGAACCTAGTAGAACGACCACTAAGATACCTCTTCACAAATACATGCAAAAAGTTACCTTTCCTTCAAGATAAAATCAAATGGTCAAGGGATATTTAGTATTGAAAGAGCTAGGAGTTTCAGTCAAACCTACAGTCTCAACTTTGGAATTATCCACTCCAAAGACTGTGCCTATTGCTAAACAATTCTTGACCGTATCCGGTAAAAAAGGATTTCAAGTTACCTAAAATTCAACCACTACATTTCAAATGTGAAATGGTTGCAAATTATTTGGATGTTTATCCCCACAACCATAACTTAACTACAAGATTCTTTTGTCCCCAATGGGGGGATTTAGTGTGCTAAGTCAAGTGGTTTATTTTAATGATGGGGTTTGGGTCATGGAAAAATCATATGGTTAAGGTGTGAAGTGGGTGCAAACATGGTGTGATAAACTACAAAAAAAAATGCTTTGAAATAGAAGAATTTGCAATAAATGAGACATGAAATTGAAATGAAAGCTAAAAACTAAGACAAGTACTCAAGTAAAATATTTTTTTCTTTATATTATTGAACTTTTAAAGGAGAAATAAATATGAAACAATTCATATCATCAAATATAAACCCCTACTTCAACCTAGCTAAGACTAGGACTAAATGAGCATGAAGTTTCAAATTGAAAAGCTAAATAAACAAACCAAATACTAAGAAGTAAGTGAGATTATTTTCTCTAAATTGAAATAATTTATAATATATAATAAAAGGCCCACTCTAACAATAAACATGCAAGGTTTGAAATCTAAGAGGTGTCCAACTAGCTAAAAAAGAAAAGACCAAAACTCCAAACAAAAACCAAAAAACAAGGACAAGTACTGAGGAAACAAGGGACGATTTTCTTTGCCCAACATTTTTGTAAATGAAGAAAGTCTAAGAGATATTCAATCAATCTATGGATCTTAACTCAGTGTACTGAAGCAAAAATATGCAATGGAACAAAAATAAATCCTAAAAGAAGAAGGTACTAAGAAACCTAAGGGGCCTTTTCTCTACCTACAACATTTCTCTAAGAATGCATTACAAAATATTACCAGTACCCTAATAGTGTAAATCAACCCTATATGAGTACTTCTTATGACAAGATAAAACTAGAGATGTATATTTTTTAAGTTTTGGAATAGTGCATAAAATTACTCCAAAATATGTGATGGAAGTGCATAATCAGGGGGGAGTTTTTGTGATGAATGAGTGTAGAAATAGGGGTCAATATCTGTGTTTTCCCTAAAACCAACTGTGGAAGTTGAAGGCCTATTTATAAGGTAGAAAAGAAAGGTTCCGACTAGGTAACTTCTATGCAAACATAACATAAAAAAAGTTAAAATAAAATCCCAAATTTACACGATGAATTAGGGGGGTGAGGGGGGAAACACATTGATGCAGGAGCATTGCCAACGTCAAGCGAGCGTGGAGAAACCACAACACATTTTGAGCACATGATAAATTGGTTAAAAACTTTTGAAGATTGGATGTGCCAAACTTAAATGTCATAGTTAAGGAGAGGCGTACTAATAGATTGTAATCAGACCTTGAGCAACTCGCTCTCGTCTTAAGGACTAAGAAGGCATTTATGTTAGTAGGTAGCTTTAATGCATAGATTAGATAGTTTGGAATGAGAGAGGGAAAACATAATATAGACACCCTCATTGTGTATTGTAACATTAGAGTGGGAAGAGCATAGAAGAAAGGAGAGCAGAGAGCTGTGTGAAGACACCCATGTACAGAGATTTGAATTAATAGAAAAAGCTTTGACTCAAATTCATGGTACCGGGTTTGTTCTCTGTGTATGTATATTGAATGTTATGCTCATGGTTTTAATTTTTCTGTCATACAATTGCTTTTATGCTATGTATGAATGATTTCTTGTTGAGTGTTTGAAATCTGAGAGAGAGAGAGAGTAAGAGGAATGAGTTTCAATTGTTTCTCTATCTGAGCAAGAGTTCATGCAAGGAGTGTAGTTGAATTGTCCACAAGGAGTGCGTTGAAAAAGAATTCATAGGTTTTTCTCTGAAAGCTCAGACTAGATAGATTTTGTTCTCATTCACACAGAAGTGCAGTCAGGCACAGGAGCCGTGCAAGGAGTGTGCAGGCCGAGGAAAATCCCAGAGTTTCGAACCTGAGAAAAATATTGAGAGACTGCGGCTGCAGAGTGTGCGCAAGGTCGAAGAGCGTTCAACACTTCAAGTGTTTGGAGGTTTCCACAAGGAGTGCGTGCAAGGGTCTTCTTTAAGACTCGAAGTTGTGAGAAGGCTCAGGAAGGATAAAGCCTTTGAAACTATTGAATGCATTACAAGAAGTTGGTGCAATTGAGTGATTAGAAGGCATTGGAAGTTTGTGCCATAGGTGGATAAGCCCGGGGAAGAATTCTTGGTTCATTTCACAGAAATCGTCAGAGGGAAGAAACAGATGGTCGAAATTCTCTGAAGAGAATTCGAGAAATCTCGTCAGCTATCTGATTTGACAGGAGTTGCACGGGGTTTAAAGCCTCTCAAGTCGAGTGAAGGTCTCGAAAGGTATCGGGATATCTAGGTGTCAGAGTTCGGAATATTGGAAGTCATGTGGACAAGATATCGGGTAAATCCACAGTGAAAACCCCGAAACAAATCAGAACCGTCCATCTGTTGGGACACGTGGCAGGGATCGAGAGTCATCGGCATCTCGGAAGTCTAGAGACCAAGAGTCTGAGACCTTTTGAGTCCCAAAACAATGAAAGGATCATAGCCGTGGATCTAAGGAAGGACGCATGTTGCATGATCATCCAAATCGGAGATCCGGACACCGGGACTCACATAAGTGAGTTGTCTGGCTTTCCATTTGGCAAATTCCGAGGTTTGATCTAAACCGTCCATCCATTTGGGATGCATGGTGGAAATCCGAGAAGTTGGGGTTCGGTGTTTCGTGGATCCTGAAGACAGGAAACATCCACATTTCAGAATTGCGAAATCCAAAATCCCGATAAGATTAGAAAGCTCCATCGGGAGGGGGCCAGCGGTCATCATACCGGGAAATTGGAATTCGAGAGATCGAAAGAATCGAGGACAAATGCATTTCGGCATTTGAAACCCCGAAGTCCCGAGGGATATCTGGAGCCATTGGTTTTGTAGACGATCACGACGGTTGATCGCGTTTACGGTGGAAGGGGTTCCTAGTTTACATCATATCAGGATTCGGAGGATCGGGGATCCTGAGGACAAGGGGTCAAATACCTCTCGACATCCGAAAGCCTGAAATACCGAAAAGAGGTAGTACTGTGGTCATATAAGGTGAGGTCATGTGGACCATGAGTCTAGCCCAGAGGGATAACTGAAGTTAAATCATATCAAGATAACGGAGATCGGGAAACCGGAAAGACAAAGTTGTGACATCGGGATTTCGAAACCTTGAAGCCCGAAATTCCATTTTTCTGTCATGAAGGGAACAACGATCAGGCCTAGAGGCTACAAGGAGTAGAAAAGACCTGTGGGTCAATTTTAATAGAGATTCTAGTGGAGAATCGAAGGAGCCACTCCAGCTCGAGGGTAAAATTTGAACGATCCTTAAGACCAAGAGGTCAGCACAGAGGCCTTTGCTGAGGCAGAGGCTGACAACCTGCGTCAGGTGTGGTATCAGAGCCCAGAAAGGTTTCTTTGCCTTCTGTAGCAGAGAAAATAAAAATTCACCATGCCGCCAAGAAGAAGGGACATGCAAACACCCGATCCGCCAGAGGAAAGGGAAATACCAAGAAGAAGAGGTAGGCAGATGCTTGACCCAACCATGGCAAGAGAAATGCGTGATTTACACACCAGACTTGAAGACATGGAGACAAAACAGAGGCGCACAGTCAGTGCTGGGGATCTTAGTGATTCCGAAAGTGAAATTGAGGTTGAACATGAAGAATAATTTGTAGCCGAAGATGCAACAAATGAACGGTTGATTAGAGCTATTGCAAGAATGGGTGCAAGAGCGAAAATGGACATCCCAGTTTATGAGGGAAACCTGGATGCTAAAGAGCTTCTAGACTGGATTAGAGCTCTGGACACTTATTTCGACTACAAATATGTCGAGGAAGACAAGAAAGTTAGACATGCCATCACAATATTGAAGGGACATGCAACATTGTGGTGGGATGAACTACAAGCTGACAGACACTGCAAGGGCAAGCAAAATATCAAAAGCTGGGATAGGATGATTGTGAAGATGAAGGTAAAATTCATTCCCAGGAATTACTAGATTACTCTGTTCAGGAGAATGCAGACCCTGAGATAGAAGCTGATGACAGTGAAAGAATACACTGAAGAATTCTACAGGCTGAACATCAGGGTAGGTCATCGGGAAAGCGATGATGAAAAGGTTTCCAGGTACATGAATGGCCTGAGATATGATATTCAGGATGAGATGAGCATGGTAACCATCCAAACGGTGGAGGATTCTTATCAGATGGCTCTAAAGGATGAAGAGAAGCTGGGTCGAAAGCAGGGTCAAAGAGGCCGAGGCAGAAGTCAAGCCAGGGAAAAATCAGTTGTCCAAGATAAAAATCAGAAACCCAAGGAGGACTGGAAGAAACCTCAGGCTCGAACTGAAAGAGGTGGAACCTCACAATGAGGGCAACATACTGAACAAAGAGGAGATTATGATGATAATAATATTTTTCCTCTTACTAGAGGTAGAGGAAGAGGAAGAGGTGGAGTGATAAAATGCTTCACGTGTGGAAAGAATGGACAAAAATCTTATGAATGTCCAGATAAAAAGAAAGAGAGTGGAGAGACTCACATCGCCGAAGAAAAAAGGCAGAATGTTGAGGGAGAGGATGCTGAAGGCGGAAGATCGTTGATGATGTGAGAAGTTATTTTGACACCAGAGAAGGAGGTGGAGAGTTCGGTACAAAGAAACAGTCTTTTTTAGACTGCATGCAAAACCAAGGATAGGGTATGCAAGGTCACTGTGGACAGTGGTAGCACAGATAATCTCATTTCAACAGAGATGGTAGAAAAGCTGGAGCTGGAGACGATTGAACATCCAAGTCCATATATATTTTCATGGCTACAAAAGGGGCATCAAGTAAATGTCACTAAACAATGTTTAGTTGAATTTAAGATAGGAGGGTATAATGATAAGATACTCTACGATGTTATCCCTATGGATGTTTGTCATTTATTGCTGGGTAGACCGTGGAAATATGATAGAAATGTGATTCATGATGGGAGGATGAACACATACACCCTAGAAAAGAATGGGAGAACTCATATGTTGCTTCCAATCAAAGATAAGGAAGTGAAACCTGAAGTAAGCAACACTGTACTTCTCATGAGTGGGAAGGAACTTCTTACAGAGGTCAAGAAGAAGGAGGAACCACAATTCATTTTAGTCAAGAAGCCAATGATTGTTTTGACCAGCACAAGAGTAGATGATTTACCAGAAGAGGTTCAGGAACTGCTGGAAGAGTTCACTGACATAGTAGTGGATGAACTACCTCGTTCTTTGCCACCAATCAGAAGTTTGAGTCACCATATTGATCTCATACCTGGAGCCAGCTTACCAAACAAAGCAGCGTGCTATAGGAGAATGAAGAGGTCAAAAGACAAGTCCAGGATTTGTTGGACAAAGGGTTGGTTAGATAAATCTTGAGTCCATGTGATGTTCCAACAATATTCAGTCCAAAGAAAGACAAAGGCTGGAGGATGTGTACCGATTCAAGAGAAATTAACAATATAACCATCAGGTACAGATTTCCATTGCCAAGGATGGATGATCTGATGGATTGCTTAAGTGGAGCAAAATATTTTTCTAAGATTGATTTGAAAAGTGGATATCACCAGATTCGTATGAGGGAAGGTGATGAATGGAAAACAACCTTCAAGACTAATGAAGGATTGTATGAATGGATTGTTATGCTGTTTGGCTTAACAAATGCGCCAAGTACCTTTATGAGGTTGATGAATGAAGTCCTGAAGGAATTCATCGGGAAATTTGTCATTGTGTATCTGGATGAGATACTGATTTTCAGTAAAACAAAGGCAAAGCATCTGAAACACTTGGCTACTGTGATGAAGAGATTACAACAAGAGAAGTTGTTGATAGACATGAAGAAATCCTCATTCATGAAGACAAAGCTCATTTACTTGGGATTTGTTATTTCTGCAGATGAGTTGAGGATGGATCCAGATAAGGTGGAAGTAATCAAGAATTGGCCATCATTCAAGAGTATATTTGAGGTGAGAAGTTTTCACGGATTAGCTAGTTTCTACCGAAAGTTCATCAGGAATTTCAGTGGAATTAGTGCACCGATGATGGATATAGTGAAGAAAAGACACAAGTCTTTTCACTGGATAGAAGAGGCTGAGAAGAGTTTTAACCTGTTGAAGAGGAAGATCACGGAGCAACCAATTCTGGTGTTACCAGATTTCAAAAAGATATTTCAGGTGAAATGCGATGCAAGTGGATTTGCAATAGGGGCAGTCCTGAGTCAAGAGGACAGGCCGATAACATACTTCAGCGAGAAGATGAATGAAGTAAAGGTGAAGTACTCCACATATGACAAGGAGTTCTATGCTATCATATAGGCATTGAAGAAATGGAGGTATTACTTGATTCCCAAAGAGTTTGTCTTATACAATGACAATCATGCACTGCAGTTTGTGACTCAACAGGAAAAGTTGAATCAGAGACATGTAAAATGGGTTGAATACATGCATATCTTTACTTTTGTAATTAAACATATTTCTGGAACTACTAACAAGTTGTTGATGCTTTGAATAAGAAATGTTTGTTGTTGCAGGAGTTCAGAGTCAAAACATTGGGTTTTGATGACCTCAGGGACATGTATAAAGATGATCCGGATTTCATGGAGGCATATGAAGCAGCTGAGAATTCAATTCTCAGAGATAGAAGCCAATGGACAGAATACATGATTCAGGAAGGATTGATGTTTATAGGTAATCAAATTTGTATTCCAAAATGCTCCATGAGGGAGAATTTGCTGAAGGAGAAACACAATGGAGGATTGGCAGGACACTTTGGTCACGAAAAGACATTTGAAAAGCTGAATGAGTCATATTTTTGGCCGGGAATGCGAGCAGACGTCAAAATATTTGTAGATAAATGTAGAATTTGTCAGCATTTGAAAGGAAAGAGACATAATGCAGGATTTTATCAACCATTGTCCATACCTAAGAGGTCGTGAGATGCAATCAACATGGATTTTATATTGGGTTTTCCAAGAACACAAAGAGGATTTGAATCAATATTTGTGGTGGTGGATAGATTTTCCAAGATGGAACACTTCATTCCATGTCAAAAAACCCGTGACGCAACTCACATTGCGAATCTGTTTTTCAAACAAGTCATTCGACTTCACGGCTTACCAAGGAGTATAGTTTCGGATCAAGACACCAAGTTCGTGGGACACTTCTGGAGATCCTTATGGAAGAAGCTAGGAACAAATTTATCATTCTTTTCAGCTTATCATCCTCAGACGGATGGACATACATAAGTCGTAAACAGGAGTTTGGGAGACTTGCTGAGGATCCTGGTGACATAACACCACAGTCAGTGGGACAACATATTACCATAGGTGGAGTTTTCTTATAACGAATCAGTTAACAGAAGCACAGGGCAGAGTCCATTTCAGATTGTCTATGGCATGCAACCGAGGGGAATTTCTGAATTGAGAGATTCAGAATAGAATGTGACTAGGAGTGATAGTGCAGAATATTTTGCACAGGCGATGAAGGAACTTCACCTCCAGGTGAAGGAGCATTTACAAAATTCAAGCCAGGAATATAAACGAAGAGCAGATCAACACAGGAGACAACTTCAGTTTGAGGTTGGTGATTTGATTTTGGCACATCTGAGAAAGGAAAGGTTTCCGAGAGGAACATATAATAAACTGAAGATGAAGAAGATCGGACTGTGTAAGATCTTGAAGAAATTTGGGGAAAATGCTTATGAGATTAAATTACCTGATGGGATCGGAATTTCTCCGATATTCAATGTCTCAGATTTGTACCCATACAAAGCTGAGGAAGCAAGAACAAATGGTGAACAGTCAGAGGTTCAGTGGCAAAAGAAGATGCCAGTTGTAGAAAATCCGCAGATGGAGCGCATACTGGAAAAAAGGGTCGGCAAGAAGACCAGACGAAGGGAATACTTTGAATACTTGGTCAAGTGGAAAGGACATCCAGTTGAAGATGCCAGTTGGGAAAATGAAGCAGAGATTCAGAAGCATGGGAAGACCGTGCAAGAGCTCATGGAAATGAGCCCATGAAAATTTTCAAGCGAGGGAGTATGATGCAGGAGCATCGCCAACGTCAAGCGAGCGTGGGGCAACCGCAACACATTTTGAGCACATGATAAATTGTTTAAAAACTTTTGAAGATTGGATGCGTCAAACTTAAATGTGATAGTTAAGGAGAGGCATACTAATAGATTGTAATCATACCTTGAGTGACCCACTCTTGTCTGAAGGACTAAGAAGACATTTATGTTAGTAGGTAGTTTTAATGCATAGATTAGACAGTTTGGAATGAGAGAGGGAAAACGAAATATAGACACCCTCATTGTGTATTGTAACATTAGAGTGGGAAGAGCATAGAATAAAGGAGAGAAAAGAGTTGTGTGAAACCACCCATGTACAGAGATTTGAATTAATAGAAAAATCTTTGACTCAAATTCATGGTACTGGGTTTGTTCTTTGTGTATGTATATTGAATGTTATGCTCATGGTTTTACTTTTTCTGTCATACAATTTCTTTTATGCTATGTATGAATGATTTCTTGTTGAGTGTTTGAAATCTAAGAGAGAGAGAGAGAGAGAGTAAGAGGAATGAGTTTCAATTGTTTCTCTATCCGAGCAAGAGTTCCTACAAGGAGTGCAGTTGAATTGTCTGCAACGATTGCGTTGACAAAGGGTTCAGAGGTTTGTCTCTGAAAGCTCAGACTAGATAGATTTTGTTCTCATTCACACATAAGTGCAGTCATGCACATGAGTCATGCAAGGAGTGTGCAGGCCGAGGAAAATCCCAGAGTTTCGAACCTGAGCAAAATATTGAGAGACTGTTGCTACAGAGTGTGCACAAGGTTGAAGAGCGTTCAACACTTCAAGTGTTTGGAGGTTTCCGCAAGGAGTGTGTGCAAGGGTCTTCTTTAAGACTCGAAGTTGTGATAAGGCTCGGGAAGGATAAATCCTTTGAAACTATTGAAGGCAGTACAAGAAGTTGGTGCAATTGAGTGATTAGAAGGCATTGGAAGTTTGTGCCGCAGGTGGATAAGCCCAGGGAAGAATCCTTGGTTCATTTCGCAGAAATCGTCAGAGGGAAGAAATAGATGGTCGAAATTCTCTAAAGATAATTAGAAAAATCTCGTCAGCTGTCTGATCTGACAGGAGTTGCATGGGGTTTAAACCCTCTCAAGCCGAGTGAAGGTCCTGAAAGGTATCGGGATATCGAGGTGTCGGAGTTCGAAATATCGGAAGTACTGTGGACAAGAGATTGGGTAAATCCACAGTGAAAACCATAAAAAAAATCAGAACCTTCCATCTGTTGGGACACGTGGAAGGGATCGAGAGTCATTGACATCTCGGAAGTCTAGAGACCAAGAGTCTGAGACCTTTTGAGTCCCGAAATAGTGAAAGGATCACAACCATGGATCTAAGGAAGGACGCGTGTCGGCGTGATCATCCAAATCGGAGATCTGGACACCGGGGCTCACATAAGTGAGCAGTTTGACTTTGCATTTGGTGAAGTCCGAGGTTTGATTTGAACCTCCCATCCATTTGGGACGTGTGGCGGAAATTCGAGAAGTCGGGGTTCAGCGTTTCATGGATCCTGAAGACAGGAAACATCCACATTTCGGAATTGCGAAATCCGAAATCCCGATAAGATTAGAAAGCTCCATTGGGAGGGGGTCATCTGTCATCATACCAGGAAATCGAAATTCGAGAGATCGGAAGAATTGAGGACAAATTCATTTTGGCATTTGAAACCCCGAAGTCCCGAGGGAGATCTAGAGCCGTTGTTTTAGTAGACGATCATGGTCGTTGATCATGTTTACGGCGGAAGGGGTTCCTAGTTGACGTCATATCGAGATTCAAAGGATCGGGGATCTTGAGGACAAGGGGTCAAATACCTCTCGACATCTGAAAACCCAAAATCTCGAAAAGAGGTAGGACTGTGGTCATATAAGGCGAGGTCGTGTGGACCACGAGTCTAGCCCAGAGGGATAACTGAAGTTAAAGCATATCAGGATAGCGGAGATCAGGAAACCGGAAAGACAAAGTTGTGACATTGGGATTTCGAAACCATGAAGCCTGGAATTCCATTTTTCTGTCGTGAAGGGAACAACGATCGGGCCTAGAGGTTGCGAGGAGCAGAAAAGACCTATGGGTCAATTTTAATAGAGATTCCAGTGGAGAATCGAAGGAGCCACTCCGGCTTGAGGGTAAAATTTGAACGATCCTTAAGACCGGGAGGCCAGTGTAGAGGCCTTTGCCGAGGTAGAGGGTGATAGCCTACGTCACACACACACCCACAATCTATGAAGAAGAAATGGTTATTATCCCCATTAGAGTCGTCAATATGTTGTGTTCAATTTGTGGCAAGGGTGTACAAAATATACTAACTTAACGGTTGTGTGTTATTCACATAAAATAATGGATTTCAGAGAAAGAAAACCTAACTCTTGATCTACTTTACAATCTCAAACCCTATCACATTCATGCAAGAAAGATTACAATAAATAAAGATTTGCAATAAAAATGAACATGGAGTTTAAAAAGAATGTAAATAATTCTCCATTACCAATGAATAGGCCAAGAAAAATCTCATGAAGAGATCTTGATGAAGATGATGGGGTCCAAAACCCATCCTTGGGATGGGTCCTTGGCTTCCTTGGTGTGTTGATGACTCCCTCCGTGATGGATAATAAAGTTACCTAGACAAGAAATAAAATATCAAGAGAAAGAGGTCCTCAAGATTTATGGTGGAGTTTCAACAACATAACCTTACTTGTGATAATGGATATGGATGGAGTGACCTCAAATGATTTATTTATAGGGGCAATAATGGTTAAACCCCTTGGACATGATCTTATAAATAGTGTCTAAAAATGACCAAATCAATATTAATGACATCAATTTGGGTTTAATATAGTCCACATATAAAATAGTAACATATTTCTATACGACTGGTGGAAATGTCACAAGTGAGTAGTTTAGATGTAACAACATCATTGTTTCTCAAGCATATCCAATCTCCTCTCCACACACATGGTTTATGTTGATCATCACCATTTTCCTCTCAAATAAACACCCCCCATCATGCCCACAATTCCCATCATACCTCGCTAATATCCCATTCAAGGGATTCCCATATTAATATCAAGCCATACCTCCTTGATTTTTCCCAGTACCATGATCTCCTAATTGACCTCCAAATCATGTTGGCCTCTTATAACTCCTTCATTGGAAAGAATATTCACCATTCCATTGGCTTTATGCCGCACATGAGAGGGGATACTTTCTAGAAACTAATTCATTAGCTCAGTAATTCTCTCCAAGTTGGTGTTGAGATGTTGGTTGCTTGAGATATTTTAAGGATTTGAACCATTTTGTAACTTTAATAGAGCATTAACCATTATATATGAATCCTCCTCTATGACTAGGTTTCCATAACCCATGAACTTGGTTATTTGGAGACCCCCATATAGAGTTATAAGTTATGCTCCATTATTAGTGTCATTCCTAATGTGGCTTGAAAAGACACATATAATGTTATCTGACTCATCCTTGAAGACCCCCCCTTGCATCAAGGCTTGATATTACCTTTGGAAGCCCCATCAAATTTGAGTTTAATGAATTCTAAGGGCGACTTGGACCGATGTTCTAGAAATTTCACCATAGCTTGAGTGGGTTTGAAGTTAATATAAATAGCTCCGAGGTCAATGCCCCATGCAACAAAAGTATGTTTTTCCCTGCTATGACAAGTCATTTCCTCCTATTTCTAGATTGAAGCATGTATATATTTATTTATTTTTTTTCCCATGTCCTTGGACCATTGATTTGTGATTCCTCTCTATTGGTTTTTAAACATTTTTTGGTTACATTCCTTCCAAACTGTCCAAAGTAAGAATCATATAAATACTTTCCATATTCAGTTCAAGACTAGGTCATCAAATGGGGAGGATCTCTATTCTTCCAAAGTGCTCACAAAGTCATTCCTTTCCTAATTGTTTGCTTGAAAATTTATACACTTTTTGTCCCACAAAACCTTAGCATGGTTGTAGGTGTTGAAGATAGTTTTCATTGTTTCTTCATCTCATATACACATTATGCAGATGGACATCCCTTTGAATTCTCGCCTAAGCAGTTTATCCTAGGTGAGGATTTTCCTCCTAACTAAGAGCCAGAGGAAAGTGGATATTTTCAGCCAAATCATTGAGTTCCATATTTTCTTTTAGATCCTTTATTTTTCCATATCCTGATGTTTGGAATCTATATCATAGGCTTATTTCACTGAGAAAATAGCTTCACTTTGCTTACCCCATATTAGAATTTCCATCCCTAGACTAATTTTTATCTTCCCTTCACTCAATTTCATCCTTCAGAGATTTTTGTGACTCCTCTACTATATCTTTTAGTCAACTCTCCCCTTGTTTCCAGCTTCAACAGTTTTCCCCCTCATAGAAATCCTAGTAGCTACTATTTTTATTCTAGTCGAGGGAATAGAATAAGGCTGTGGTATCCCATAGTTGCTCAATCATCATGAATTTGGATTTCCACTACCTGGAGACATCCCAAAAGAGTCTCATGGTCTCCGATCAGAATTCCCAAAAGTAGTGTACCCATACCAGTCCCTTGTTATTCCAATCATGAATCCATATCATAGATCCTTGATGGATACCCTCCATCCTAATTAGGTCCTCCTTTTTTCTTTCCTAGGCATATTTTTTCCAACATATCCTATCCATAGCTCCTCTTTACACTTTAATAATCCCCACCATGTTTTTCCTACTGGAGCGTTGCCCATAATTTGAAGATCTTTAATTCCTAGTCCTCTAGAGCACTTTGAAATGTAAACTTTGTCCCATGCTACCAAGGTCCATTTATTTTCCTTCTTTCCCCTATCCATAGAAAGTCTCTTTTAATGCTCTTGATGGCTTTGGTGATTTTAGTTGGGGCTGTTAGAATTAAAAATAGATATAATGACATCTCTTGTAGCACCAATTTTATTAAGAGTACATTCCTAGGAAAGGTAAGGAAACAAAAGGTCCAATTGTTTAGTTTGAGTTCTGTTTTGGATAAAAGGTCCTCCCACGAGATCTTTATCAGATAATTTTCTACAAGGGGATCCTAAAATTTTGGAAGGAATAATAGCCTTTTTAAAAGTCAAAATTCTGGTGATATTTAGCTGGATTCTCATCGATTTTTTGAAAAAGAAGATAAGGCATTTACCTTGATTATTGCTTGTGCTTGAATCCAAATTTGTTTTTCCATTATTTTCTTGAGTGATTTGGATCCTTCGTTGTGGGGGCTCCTAACAACATTGTGTCATCCATGAATTGCAGGTGGGATAGAGGGATTACTTCCTTGTGGAGGATATACTACAACAAAACATGCCATTAGTGTCGAAATTTAGTGTATTTGAGTGCATGAATTGGGCCTATTGGATAACGCAAAATCTGACACTAAACGACGTGTTCACTTGGGAACTTAATTTAGTTCCTAGTTTTTCTCCTGATTTAGCACCTGGTTTTTCTCCTGGTTTAGCACCTGGTTTTTCTCCTAATTTAGCACCTAGTTTTGCTCCAGGTTTAGCACCTAGTTTTTCTCCTAGTTTAGTGTCTATTTTTGCTCTGAATATGAGAGATAGCTCCCTAAATAGCACCCAAAATAGATCCTGGTTTAGCGCCCTATTTAGCTCCTAATTTAACAACCACTTTAGCTCCTAATTTAGCACTTGGTTTAACACCTAGTTTAGATCTTGGTTTGGTGCCTAGTTTAGCACCTAGTTTAGCTCTTGGTTTAGCTCCTAGTTTAGAGCCTAGTTTATCTCCAAGGGTAGCTCCTAGTTTAGCTCCTGGTTTAGCACCTAGTTTATCTCTTGGTCTAGCTCCTAGTTTAGTTCTAGTTGTGGAGCCTAATTTAGATCCTGTTTTAGCGCCTATTTTATCTCCAACTGTAGCTCCTAGTTTATCTCCTGGTTTAGCACCTAGTTTAGCTCTTGGTTTAGCTCCTAGTTTAGAGCCTAGTTTATCTCCAGGTGTGGTGCCTAATTTAGCTCCTGGTGTAGCTTCTCTTTTAGCGCCTAGTTTAGCTCCACGTGTGGCACCTAATTTATCTCCCAATCATGCTTCCTGTTTTTCTTCTAGTGTAGCGCCAAAAATAACATCTATTTTGCATCTTTTTTTTCTTCCATAATTGCTTCCTTGTTAGCTCCATGGTTTGCTTCCTTTCAGTTTGAAGGTTTGTTTCCTTTTTACTTTTTAGCGTTTGGTTTTGCTTCTTTTTTAGGTTCAGGGTTTGCTTCCTTTTAGTGTTGGGATTTTCTTCCTAATTAGCATCCAGTTTTTCTTCTTATTAAGAAATTGATTTAACTTCCTACTTAGATCCAGAAATAGCTCCAAGTATGGCTTCAAATTTAATGTCGAGTTTTACTTCCATTTTACAGTCACATTTTGCTTCCATTTTAACAACTCATGTTGCGTCCTTTATAGCTTCCATTTAGTAATTTAACTTTTTTTATTTCAAATTAATTAGTTAAATATATCATGCATCTTAAAAAACTTATATTATTATAGAGTAAGTCATATTGCATTTGAAGTATTTTGTATGATAGATTTTATAAATAATTTTTAGGGAACTGAACATCCATACAAACTAACAACATCATTATACTTATTAAATCTACATCTAAATACAATCTACAACATACAGTATATATAAAATAACAAGATAATGATTATAACATGATCATCATCTATAATTAAAACTAGTCAAATATATCAGTATTAGATAAGTATCATGTCAAACAACTTATATCTTTAATATTGAAAAGGTCATCATCATATATAACTACAAGAAGTGAAAGTCAAATATGACATTAGATCAATAACATGTCAGAATGATACATGGCCAACAATCAATGTAAGTTAAAATGATATATGTCCAAATCATATAAGTAAAAATGATAAATGATGTAACTCAAAATGATACATGTCAAAATGATACAAGTCAAGATGATATATTTCCAAATGATATAAGTCAAAATGATAAATGTCAAAATGATAAAACTCAATAATATGGTATTATAGGTGAAAATGATACATATGATAATAAACATGAAAATAGGCATCATAACGATATATCAACAATGATCCATGATGGAGTCTATATGATCAATGTCATTGGATACTACCAGCAACTAGGTCATCATCATTATCTTGATCATCATCAATGTGGTCATCATCCTTGTCATTCACAGTGTCTTCTTCATGTGCCTCATCATCATCATCTCCCATGTATGTATCAAACCCATTATAATCTGGATCTATCTCATGAAGATCAACTAGATCTTTTGGAAGACCTGTGTTTTTCAAAAAGGAACATTCAAAATGAAAAGTTATTGTTTATTTCATGCAATATTTATTTTTTGTGTTATATTTCTAATATTACAACATATGAAACAAAACCATAATCATATTACATCATATAAAAGTGCACATACCATAATAAAATTTCAAATAAGTTACAAATAAGAAGTCATTTCGATGATGTAAAACATGCAACAGTTCCAATAAACGTTAGTAAAGATCATAAAAAAAATTGTTATACATTTTAACAATCAACTCTAAATTCTATTACACAACCGTAAGTCCCAACCCTCTCCATTTTATGCTATATATGATTATGTTTTCCTATAAAAATCCTTTGAGAGTTAATTGGTCTATATATCTTCTTCTCTTATATTTCACAAATGAATATTTTTCTAGAAAATTTTGGCCCAGTGTAATATGCTTCAAAGGTCCTTTGAGAATTAAGTAGTTTATAAGTAATTTTGAAGATTCTCTCGATAGTCATTCAACTAGACCACATCCAAATGTCAATCCTTCCAAATAAAAAATTCAATACATCAAGCCTTAAAGGGTTGCAAAATTATGAAAAAAATGTAATAAAAGGTGTGTTAGAAAAACAAGATCGTGGAGCAATAAAATAAAACAAATGCGGAAATAAAACACAAAAGATACACAATACAATAGAGACACAGATATACATGGTTCACCTAGTGTGGGCTACGTCCACCAGAGAAATTTCCAGGTCCTTCCTTTATTATTATCCAACAAATGAAGGGATACAACCTACAACACACCCGCTGTAAGTTCCTCTTCTTTCTCTCACAGTCTCCTCACTTAGAATACCATATTCACAACGATACATAGCTGCAATACATTTCTCTCATAAAAGAGGGTTTCCTTCTAGGGAGAAAAAACCTAACATAACTTCTACCACCAGATTTGTGACCTTATAATAAACGATCCATATTTACAATGAAATTACAGTATACATTTACAAGGAAAATTTTCCTTTGAGGGTTTCGCCCCTGAACCCCCGTCGAGGGCTTGCTTGCACTCAAACCTTGTAGAGAGGGTAACCCCCCTCTACACTCCACCATGTGGAGGAGTGCACATTCTTTCGGGGTGTAAAGTATTCATAGGGTATAAACACGGCTGAAAAAAAATACCTCTGAATTAGGAAGATAATTAGGCTCCACAACCAACAATCTCCGACTTGGAGACTGATCTCAACAACTCCACCACTGCTGTATATGCTGGACTATGATCCTTCTTGGACCTGGAAAATTTCCCATGTTCATCTTCATTCTTCAAGACCAACTGAAACAGAGCAGGAACTCAGTTTCACCCTGGTTACTCCCTTTGTTAACATGTCTGTAGGATTTTGGCTAGTGTGTATCTTTTCCAACTTGAAATGTCCATCTTCCAATACATATCATATGAAATGATACATGAGTTGTATATGCTTAGTCTTCAAATGAAAGGTTGAGTTATTTGCAATATGAATGGAACTCTCACTGTCATAGTACAACCTGTTATTCTCTTGCTTCTTTCCCAATTCCTCCATAAACCTCTGTAACCAAATCATCTCTTTACTAGCCTCTGTAGCAGCAACATACTCTGCCCATGTTTTTGAAAGTGCAACAAACTTTTGTAGTTTTGAAATCCAACTTACTCTTGTTCCACCTACAATAAAAACATACCCTATGGTGCTCCTCCTGCTATGTTTATCATCTGCCATATCTAAATCAACATATCCATGTAGAATAGTGTCTGAACCTCCAAAACATAATGCATGAGTAGCAGTACCTCTCAAATACCTGAGAATCCACTTTACTGCCTCCCAATGTTCTTTACCTAGATTGTTCATATATCTACTCACAACTCCCACTGCATGTGCAATATCTGGTCTTGTGAAAACCATAGAATGCATCAAGTTGCCAATTGATGATGAATAGGGGAACCTGGAGATGTATTCTATCTCCTCTTGTGTCTTGAGACACATTTCCTTAGTTAATTTCAAATGGCTGGCCAAAGGTGTACTAAATGGTTTTGCATTCTACATTCTAAACCTCTCCAACACCTTCTCTATGTACTCACCCTGAGACAATGCCAATTTGCGATTTTTTCTGTCTCTTGTTATTCTCATAGCAAGGATTTTCTTTGCAGCACCCAAATACTTCATCACAAATGAATTAGATAATTTATTCTTGAGCACATTTATATCTTTCATATTAGACCCTGCAACAAGCATGTCATCTACATACAATAGCAAGATAATATAGCTTCCATTTTCTATCTTTTTAAAATAAACACAGTGATCAGAATGACATCCACTATAACCTTGTTCTGTGATAAACCTGTCAAACTTCAAATACCACTGCCTTGGAGCTTACTTTAGTCCATACAATCTCTTCTTCAACTTACATACCAAATTTTGCTTCCCTTTGACCTCATACCCCTGTGGCTGCTGCATATAAATCTCTTCCTCCAAATGCCCATGGAGAAAAGTTGTTTTTACATCTAACTGTTCAAGATAAAAATATTCTACTTCCACAAGACTTAAAATATTCCTAATTGAATTCATTTTAACAACAGGAGAAAATATTTCATCTAAGTCTATACCTTGCTTTTGTGCAAACCCCTTTACAACAAGTCTAGCTGGGTACCTCTTTTTTCCTCCATCTTTTTCCTTCAACTTGTAAACCCATTTATTCTGCAATGCTCTTTTTCATGCAGGCAATTGAACCAAGTCCTAAGTTTGGTTATTTACAAAGGAATCTGTTTCATCTTTCATGCCTTGCTACCATTTCTTTTTAATGTCTACCTGCATTGCCTCTTCATAACATTTTGGTTCACCAGAATCAATCAACAATAAATAATACAATGAAGGAGAGCATCGTTCAGAGGGTGTACTTAACTTGGTAGATCTTATAACAACACTTACAGGAGTTTGAGGTACATGCTGATCCTGTTGTTGTACATTTTCATTTTCTGGTACCTTTGGAATTTATTTTTCAGTGATCTCATCAAGCACTGTGTATTCTGGTTTTTCTTTTTCCTATTTATTTCCCTGCAACTGATCTTTGTACATGAACTTCTCATTGAATATGAAATCTCTACTCCTAATGATTTTTTTTATTTTCATAATCCCATAAGCGATAACAAAAATTGTTAACACCGTATCCAATAAAGGTACACTTCTTGAATTTTTGCTCAAGCTTTGTTCTATTTTCTTTATCAATATGGAAAAATGATTCACAACCGAAAGTCTTCAAAAAATAATAGTTTATCATTTTACTTGTCCATTCCTCCTCTAGAATTCTACCATCCAAAGAGCTTGAAGGTGATTTGTTTATTAAGTAAACACCAATATCTACAACATCTGCTCAAAACTATAAGGGAAAACCAACATGCAATCTTATACTTCTTGCATGCTCCATGATTGTCCTGCTCATCCTTTCTAACACACCATTTTCTTGTGTTGTTCCTGGAACTGTCTTCTCTCTATGAATCTCATGGTATGAACAGTAATCATCAAACTCCTTGCTTCAATATTCACCTCCATTTTATGATCTGAGACACTTCAACCTTTTTCTTGTCTCATTCTCAACCAAATATTTCCATTTCTTAAAAGTATCAAAAACATTAGATTTTTGTCGAATGCAATAAATCCAAGTTTTTCTAGTTGCATCATCAATAAAAGTAACATAATAATGAGAGCCATGAAGATATTATACCTAAGTTGGTCCCGATACATATGTATGCACAAGCTCTAACCTTTCACTCTTATTTCTTTTTCGACTATGAGAAATATGACTATCTTCTTCTTTCCATAAACATAATGCTCAGAAAAATCGAAATCAATTTGTTTAAGATCTGGCAACAAATTTATTTTTTGAAGTATCTGCATCCCCTTCTCACTCATATGTCCAAGCCTATGATGCCACAGTGTTGTATCCACTCCTTTAGAAGCTAAAGAGATAGAAGAGTTAGTATTACCAGTACATAAATACAATGTACCTACCTTCTCCCCTTTTGATATCACCAATGATCCTTTGGTTACCTTCCACACCTTATCTGTAAATATGGATATATGACCTTCACTTGCCAACTGCCATGTTGAAATCATATTTTTCCTTATATGTGGAACATGTCTTACCTCTTTCAATAACCATTGTTTTCCATTGCTTTTCTTTATTTTTACCTTTCCCATTCCAACAATTTTGCATGGTGCATCATCACCCAAATGAACCTGTCCAAAATTACCTTGAACATAATCTAGAAAATGTTTCCTATGGGGTGTGGCATGAAATGAAGCCCCTAAATATACTACCCAAAACTCAAAAATATTATCTATAGAAAGAATCAAAGCATCTTGTAACACATCACCTGTTACATTTTCTTCGTGATTTTTCTCCTACTGTCCATCTCTTTGTTTCTTTGGATCTCTGCAATCTTTCTTCAGATGTCCTTTCTTCCCACAATTCCAACACTCTATCTTTCAAAATATGGATTCAGATCTTCCCTCCCTAGAATTCCCACAATTCCCTGAGCCCTTTCCTCTATCCTTTTATTTTCCCCTGTTCTCCATGTTCAACACATTACCTGATGTCTCACCGGTGATTTTCTGTCGCATTTCCTCACTAAGGATAACAACAACAACATCATCAAATTTCAAAGTGTTTGAACCAGAGACAAAGTTACTTATAGCCATGACCAAGTCATTCCAGCTTTCTGGCAATGAGCACAAGATTAGAAGATCTCTAACCTCATCATCAAAGTCCACTTTTACAGAATTTAGTTGATTAGTAACCATATTAAATTCATTTAAATGATCTACAATAGACCCACCTTCTGACATCTTCATATTAAATAATATCTTCATTAGAAATACCTTATTGGACATAGAGGATTTTTCATATAGTTTAGCCAATGTGTCCATCAACTCCTTCGTTGTCTTTTCTTTCGAAATATTGAAAGCCATCGATGTTGTCGAGCTCAGCTGTATCATTCCTAGTGCCTTTCTATCAAGAACCTCCCATTCTTTATTGTTCATGGCCATCAACTTCTTTTCTATTCCACCCAATGGTAGGAATAAATCCTTCTGATATAAATAATCTTCCATCTGGATCTTCCATAACTGGTAGTTTTGGCCATTAAATTTCTCGACCCTAAACTTTCCATCTTCCACCATTTCTCCCACTTGAACCAAGAATCCTTTTTTCCTACGAGTTACCTTTTGCTATGATACCAATTTTTAGAAAAACAGGATTGCGGAGAAATAAAATAAAACAAATGCGGAAAAAAAAAAAGACACACAATACAATAGAGACACAAATATACGTGGTTCACCCAATGTGGGCTATGTCCACCAGAGAAATTGCCAGGTCCTTCATTTATTATTATCCAAAAAATGAAGGGATACAACCTACAACACACTCGATGTAACTTCCTCTTCTTTCTCTCACAGTATCCTCACTCAAAATACCATATTCACAATGAAACATAGCCACAACACATTTCCCTCATAAAAGAGGGTTGCCTTCTAGGTCAAAAAACCCTAACATAACTTCTACCATCATATATGTGGCCTTATAATGAATGGTCCAGATTTATAATGAAATTACAATATACATTTACAAGGAAATTTTTCCTTCAGGGGCCCGCCTGCCTCCGAAGCCTGAAAAAGGGGTAACTCCCCTCTGCACTCCCCCGCGTGGAGGAGTGTACATTATTTTAAGGTGTAAAGTATTCATGGGGTATAAACACAGCTGAAAACAAAGACCTTTGAATCAGGAAGATAATCAGGCTCCACAACCAACAAGGTGTCAAGGTGTATTGCCTTGCCTTGCCTTGCCATTCCCTACCATGTCATGTCATTCTTTGCAATTCCATGTCTTTCCATGACTTTCCTTTGCATGCCTTGTAGTGGCATGCCTTTCATTTCCTTGCCTTACCATACCATGCCATGCCATTCCATGCCTTGCCTTTCCATGCCTTTCCTTTTCATCCCTTGCCTTGCCTTTGCATGCCTTTCCATGCCATCGCTTTCCTTTCCATGCCATGCATTTACTTCCCTTGTCATTCCATGCATTGTCTTTCCTTTCCATGCCATACCATACATTTCCTTTTGCATGTCTTTCCTTTCCATGCCATCCATTTCCTTGTCATGCCATGCATTTCCTTCTCGTGTCATGTCATGCATTGTCTTTTCCTTCCATGCCATGCCATGACTTTCCTTTTGCATGCCTTTCCTTTCCATGCCTTAGCTTGTCATGCCATTCGATGCCTTGCTATCGTATGGTATGCCTTTCATTTCCATTCCTCTCCATACCATGCCTTGCATTCACTTTCCATGCCTTGTATTTCCATACCGTGCCTTTCCATATCATGCCTTTCCTTGAATTTCCATGCCATTCCATGTCATGCCTTTCCTTTTCATGCCTTTCCATGCCATACCTTGCATTGCCTTTCCTTTTCATGCCATGCATTTCCTTGCCTTGCCATGCCTTTCCTTTGTATGCCTTGCCTTTCCATGCAATGCCATGCCTTTTCTTACCATGCCATGTCATGCCTTGCCTTTCCATGCCATTCCTTGCTATTGTATGTTATGCCTTTTCATTCCATGCCCCTCCATACCATGCCTTCAAATTACATTCCTTGCAATGCCATGCCTTGTATTTCCATACCATGCCATACCTTGCCATGCCATTCCTTGCCTTTGCATGCCTTGCCTTTCTATGCCATGCCATGCCTTTCCTTTCCATGACATGTCATGCCTTGCCTTTCCATACCATGCCTTGCTATCATATGGTATTCCTTACCATGCCATGCCACTCCATACCATGCCTTACAATTCCATGCCTTGCATTCACTTGCCATGCCTTGTATTTCCATACCATGCCTTTCCATGTTATGTCATGCCTTGCCTTGCCATGCCATTCCTTGCATTGCCTTGCCTTGCCTTGCCTTGCCATGCCATGCATTGCCTTGCCTTGCCATGCCATGCCATGCATTGCTTTCGCATGCCTTGCCTTACCATTCCATTCCATTACATGCCATGCCTTGCTATGGTGTGCCATGCATTTCCATACCATACCATGATATGATTTCAACTAGAGCAACCCTCACTCTCAGGTGCCATGCCTCAGAAGTTGCTTTCCTCATTAATTTTGAGAACTAGTGTTTTACTCAGTTTGAATAAATGCAACATTTGGATTATAGAGTCCAATTTATGAAACCATCCCTTGGGAGAGGATGGATAATGTGGTCACCTATTCCATGCCTAAACAAGCTTGCAACATCTCACAGAACTAAAAAATGCTTCTTCGTTAGGTTTTTATGCCTTGAGGAGGAATTAGCCAAGAGTCATCGAAATGGTTTGGGATGCAACCTGCAATTGGGAATATAAAGAAAACCAAGACTTAGATTGAGGAAATTTCATCTCCTTTGGATTCCTGGCATAGGATTTTAGCTAGATCAACCCTCATTCCTGGGTCCCATGCCTCAGAAGTTATATTTTGATCAATTTCGAGAACTAGGGTTTTTCTCAGTAAGAAGCAATGCAACATTTGGATTTAGGGGTCCAATTTATGAAACCATGAATAAGGATAATATGGAAAATGTGGTCACCTATTCCATGCCTATACAAGCTTGCAACATCTCACATAACTCAAAAATGATGCTCCGTTAGGTTTTTGTGCCCTGAGGAGGTATTGGCCAAGAGTCCCCGAAATGGTTTGGGACGTGACTTGTAACTAGGCATATAAAGAAACCGAGAATAATATTGAGGAACCGTCATCTCCATAGGATTTCATCTAGAACACCCCTCACTCCCGGGTCCCATGCCTAAAAAGTTGTTTTTTTATCGATTTTGAGAACTAGAGTTTTTTTTAGTAAGAACCAATGCAACAATTGGATTTAGGGGTCCAATTTATGAAACCATGCCTTGGGAGTGAATGGAAAATATGGTCACCTATTCCATGCCTAAACAATCTTGAATCATCTCATGAAACTCAAAAATGTTGCTCCGTTAGGCTTTTATGCCCTAAGGAGGAATTCACCAAGAGTCCCTGAAATGGTTTGGAATGCGACTTGCAAATGGGCATATAAAGAAAAGAGAGACTCATATTGAGGAATCGTCGACTCTGATGGATTACTGAGATAGGATTTTAGATAGACCACCCCTCACTCTTGGTTTCCATGCCTCAAAAGTTTCTTTACTCATTGATTTCAAAAACTATTGTTTTTCTCAGTTTGAAACAATGCAACATTTGGATTAAGGGGTGGAATTTATGAAACTGTCCCTTGGGAGAGGATGAATAATGTGGTCATCTAGTCCATGCCCAAACAATCTTGCAACATCTCACGAAACTAAAAAATGCTTCTCTATTAGGTTTTTATGCCATGAGGAGGAATTGGCCAAGAGTCATGGTTTGGGATGCGACTGGCAACTGGGAATATAATGAAAATAGATACTCAGATTGAGGAACCATTGTCTCTGTTGGATTCTTGGCATAGGATTTAAACTAGAGCACCCGTCACTCCCAGGTCCCATGCCTTAGAAGTTTTTTTTCATCGATTTTGAGAACTAGTGTTTTTCTCAGTAAGAAGCAATGCAACATTTGGATTTAGGGGTCAAATTTATGAAACCATGCCTCGGGAGTGGATGGAAAATGTGGTCACCTAGTCCATGCCTAAAAAAGATTGCAACATCTCATGGAACAAAAAAATGTTGCTCTGTTAGGTTTTTATGCCCTGAGAAGAAATTGGCCAAGAGTCCCTGAAATGGTTTGGGATATGACTTGCAACTCGACAAAAAATGAAAACTGAGACTCACATTGAGGAATCGTCGACTTCGATGGATCACTCTCTGGTGCCATGCCTTGGAAGTTGCTTTACTCATTTATTTCAAGAACTAGTGTTTTTCTCAGTTTGTAGCAATGAAACATTTGTATTAAGGGATCCAATTTATGAAACTATCCCTCAGGAGCGGATGGATAATGTGGTAACCTAGTCCATGCCTGGACAAGCTTGCAACATCTCATGAAATAAAAAAAAATGTTGCTCTATTAGGTTTTTATGCCCTGAGGAGGCATTGGCCAATTGTCCCTAAAATGGTTTGGGATGTGATTTGCAACTCAACATATAATGAAAACCGAGACTTGGATTGATGAATCACTGTCTTCGCTGGATTCCTGGCATACGATTTCAGCTAAATCACCCATCACTCATGGGTGCCATGCCTCGAAATTTGCCTTACACATTGATTTCGAGAACTATTGTTTTGCTCAGTTTGAAGCAATGCAACATTTGGATTAAGGGGTCCAATTTATGAAACCATCCCTCGGGAGTGGATGGATAATGTGGTCACCTATTCCATGCCTAAAAAATATTGCAAACACTCACGGGACTCAAAAATGTTTCTCTGTTAGGTTTTTATGCCTTGAGGAGGAATTGGCCAAGAGTCCTTGAAATGGTTTGGGATGCGACTTGCAACTGGGCATATAAAAAAATATGAGAATTGGATTGAGGAAATGTCATCTCCATTTTATTCCTGGCATAATATTTCATCTAGATCACCCCTCACTCCTGGGTCCCATGCCTCATAAGTTGTTTTTTTCATCGATTTTGAGAACTAGGGTTTTTCTTAGTGAGAAGCAATACAACATTTGGATTTAGGGTTCCAATTTATGAAACCATACCTTGAGATTGGATGGACAATGTGGTCATCTATTCCATGCTTAAACAAGCTTGAAGCATCTCACGAAACTCAAAAATGTTTCTCCGTTAGGTTTTTGTACTATGAGGAGGAATTGGCCAAGAGTCCTTGAAATGGTTTAGGATGCGACTTGAAACTGGGAATAAAATGAAAACCAAGACTCGCATTGAGGATCTGTTGACTCCCATGGATTACTAGGATAGGATTTCAGCTAGACCACCCCTCACTCTCGGGTGCCATGCCTCATAAGTTGCTTTACTCATTTATTTCGAGAACTAGTGTTTTGCTCAGTTTGAAGCAAAGCAACATGTGGATTAAGGGGTGAAATTTTTGAAACCATCCCTCAGGAGTGGATGGATAATGTGGTCATATATTCCATGCCTAAACAAGATTGCAACATCTCACATAACTCAAAAATGTTTCTCCGTTAGGTTTTTATGCCCTGAGGAGGAATTGACCAAGAGTCCCCAAAATGGTTTGGGATGCAACTTGCAACTAGGCATATAGCAAAAACTGAGACTTGGATTGAGGAATTGTTGTCTTTTTTGGATTCTTGGCATAGGATTTCAGCTAGAGCACCCCTCACTCCTGGGTCCCATGCTTCAGAAGTTGTTCTTTCATCGATTTCGAGAACTAGGGTTTTTCTCAATAAGAAGCAATGCAACATTTGTATTTAGGGGTCAAATTTATGAAACCATGCCTCAGGAGAGGATGGAAAATGTGGTCACCTAGTCCATGTATACAAAATATTGCAACATCTCACAGAACTAAAAAATGTTGCTCCGTTAGATTTTTATGCCATGAGGAGGAATTGTCCAAGAGTCGTTGAAATGGTGTGGGATGTGACTTGCAACTAGGAATAAAACGAAAATCGAGACTCATATTGAGGAACCATCAAATCCGATGGATTACTGGGATAGGATTTCAGCTATATCACCCTTCACTCCTGGTTTCCATGCCTCGAAAGTTGCTTTAGTCATTGATTTTGAGAACTAGTGTTTTGCTCAGTTTGAGGCAATGCAACATTTGGATTAAGGGGTCCAATTTATGAAACCATCCCTCAACAGTGGATGGATAATGTGGCCACCTAGTCCATTCTTAAACAAGCTTGCAACATCTTATGTAACTCAAAAATGCCGCTCCATTAGGTTTTTATGCCCTGAGGAGGAATTTCCCAAGAGTCCCTGAAATGGTTTGGGATGTGACTTGCAACTCGACATATAACGAAAAATGAGACTCATATTGAGGAACTTTCATCTCCATTGGATTCTTGGAATAGGATTTCAGCTAAAGCACCCCTCACTCTCTGGTCCAATGCCTCAAAAGTTGTTTTTTTCATCGATTTTGATAACTAGGGTTTTGCTCAGTAAGAAGAAATGCAACAATTGGATTTGGGAGTCCAATTTATGAAACCATGCCTTGGGAGTGGATGAAAAATGTGCTCACCTAGTCCATACCTAAAAAATCTTGCAACATTTTACGGAACTCAAATATGTTGCTCTGTTAGGTTTTTATACCATGAGGAGGAATCAACCAAGAGTCCCTGAAATGGTTTGGGATGAGACTTGCAACTAGGTATAAAATAAAAACTAAGACTCAAATTGATGAACCGTCGAATCCGATGGATTACTGGGATATGATTTCAACTATAGAACCCCTCACTTCTAAGTTCCATGACTCAGAAGTTGCGTTACTCATTGATTTCGAGAACTAGTGTTTTTCTCAGTTTAAGGGAATGCAACATTTGAAAAAGGGGTCCAATTTATGAAACTGTCCCTTGGGATAATATGGATAATGTGGTCAACTATTCCATGCCTGAACAAGCTTACAACATCTCATGGAACTCAAAAATGTTGCTCCATTAGGTTTTTATTCCCTGAGGAGGAATTGGCCAAGAGTCCTAGAAATGGTTTGGGATGCGACTTGAAACTTGACATATAACAAAAATAGAGACTCAGATTGAGGAACCATCATCTTCATTGGATTCTTGGCATATGATTTCAGCTAGAGAACCCCTCACTTCCAAGTCACATGCCTGAAAAGTTGTTTTTTTTATCAATTTTGAGAACTAGGGTTTATCTCGGAAAGAAGCAATGCAACATTTGGATTTAGGGGTCCAATTTATGAAACCATGCCTCAGAAGCGGATGGAGAATGTGGTCACCTATTCCATACCTAAACAAGCTTGCAACACCTCACATAAGTAAAAAATGATGCTCCTTTGGTTTTTTATTCCATGAGGAGGAATTGGCCAAGAGTCCCTAAAATGGTTTGGGATGCAACTTGCAACTGGGCATAAAATGAAAACCGAGACTCAGATTGAGGAACCGTTGAATCTAATAGATTACTAGGATAGGATTTTAGCTAGAGCACACCTCACTCCTAGGTTCCGTGCCTCAGAAGTTGCTATACTCATTGATTTTGAGAACTAGTGTTTTGCTCAGTTTGAATCAATGCAACATTTGGATTAAGGGGTCCAATTTATGAAACCATCCCTTGGGAGTAGATGGATAATGTGGTCACCTAGTCCATGCCTAACCAAGCTTGCAACATCTCACAGAACTCAAAAATGTTGCTCCGTTAGGTTTTTATGCCCTGAGGAGGAATTGACCAAGAGTCCTTGAAATGGTTTGGGATGAGACTTGAAATTGGTCATATAACAAAAAATGAGACTTAGATTGAGGAACTTTCATCTCCGTTGGATTCTTGGCATAGGATTTTAGCTAGAGCACCCCTCACTCATGGGTCCAA
The DNA here is from genome assembly GCA_009831015.1 of Picea engelmannii. NCBI lineage: Eukaryota > Viridiplantae > Streptophyta > Pinopsida > Pinales > Pinaceae > Picea > Picea engelmannii. Next base: position 11,440 of record ML803570.1, on the reverse strand, counting down.
TGCCTCGTAAGTTGTTTTTTTCATTGATTTTAAGAAATAGGGTTTTGCTCAGTAAGAAGCAATGCAACATTTGGATTTAGGGGTCCAATTTATGAAACTATTCCTTGGGAGTGGCTGGACAATGTGGTCACCTATTCCTTACCTAAAAAATATTGCAACATCTCACGGAACTAAAAAATGTTGCTTCATTAAGTTTTATTCCCTGAGGAGGAATTGGCTAAGAGTCCCTGAAATGGTTTTGGTGCGACTTGCAACTGGGCATATAATGAAAATGAGACTTGGATTGAGGAACCATCATCTCCGTTGGATTCCTGGTATAGGATTTCAGCTAGAGCACCCCTCACTCCCAGGTCCAATGCCTTGAAAGTTTTTTTTTTCATCGATTTTGAGAACTAGGGTTTTTCTTAGTAAGAAGCAATGCAACATTTGGATTTAGGGGTCCAATTTATGAAACCATGCCTCGGGAGAGGATGGACAATGTGGTCACCTAGTCCATGCCTAAACAAGCTTGCAACATCACACGTAACTCAAAAATGTTGCTCCATTAGGTTTTTATGCCCTTGGGAGGAATTGACCAAGAGTCCCCAAAATGGTTTGGGATGCGACTTGCAACTGGGTATATAACAAAAAACAAGACTCAGATTAAGGAACCATTGACTTGGTGGGTTTCCTTCCATCAAGTATTTGTGTTTATTTTGTGAAATAAAGGTCGGGAGGAGTGGTGGGTCATGGACCATGATGAGAACCCTTTGAAATTCATCATTGTCTTCACTTTGCTTCTTCTTTAGAAAGAGGAAGAAGTTATATATGTATGTGTTGATGGTGTTGATATTGCACGAAGTATTCACTTCCTACCAAATTTTCTTGGTAGTCAAGATATAATGCAATGGGTTTATCTCATAGAATCTCAACTTTGAGAACATGTGACATAACACATGTTTGGTGACATGACATAGTACCAAATTATTTGAGTGTCATAATTATTTTTCTCACCATAGGTGTTGTGCCACAAGGGAACTTGACAGCATAGAAGAAACAATTGGTTTTTTGTGTGACCAATTATTAGATAAATAGGTCATTTGTACAATCTCATGGTATATGGCATCATTTGACGTTGCATCATAGACCATAAAATACTTAGAATTTTATATCATGAAATACTTAGAATATGCTCAATCTTGTGACGTCTATCAAGGAACTATGAAACTATCTTGTAGGGATGAAATGTTGTTACACCTGGTAGTTGTGCTACAACCATTAGAAAAATGGGTAGTAACTTTAACAACCCTAGTCGCTCAATTTAGATAACAACAGTAACATAGATGCATGATGAATAAATCTCAATAAGACTCTTATTATCTCCTTTTGGAAATAACAATTCGTGGAACTTACACTCCCCAAAATTGGTCCAATATCTACATATAAACAACCTATTCATTGTTTCTTATGGTGGGTCAAACCTATCTTTAGTTAACATATAATATGTGTTGGTAAAGTTCATGATTGGGTGTTAGTTCATGGGCCAAGATTGTTTATCTTAATGTTTATCACAGAGTTGGGCACTTCATTTGGGGAAACAAGAAAGAATTGACTCAAGGGTGAGTCAAAAAGTGTGGTACAAGCTTGTTGGTCCCTTCATTTTGATGGAGGACATGTTGGTGCATACTCAAAATAAAAAGAAATTTGAGTTGCATCACACATAATAAAGACTATAATTTCAATAAAACGTATCATAGATGGTCGTAGCCATGAACCATGATTTTATGCATGAATTTAGGTGGATAAAGAATTAGAGTGGTTTAAGGTGGCTAAACAGACTTGCGAGAGCTTATGGAAGTCCTTTATGCTACTCGGTTTGGATTTTATGCCCCCGGACCAAATTGATCACATGTCCCTAAATGAATTGAGGAGGCAAGTTGCACCTCGCGATAAAACTCAAATCAGGACTCGGATGCACAAACAGTTAGTTGCATTGGATTCAGAGCATTGCGTTTTAGCTAGTGGAGCCCCTACACTATCATTCTGTCAATTAGAAAACCATTTGTTGGAGTATCTACGACACTAGGGTTTTGGTCAATGAGGCATAGTGCAATTTCTGAAGATGAGGTCAATTTTCAAGAACACTCTGTTGAGCATTTTTGGATAGTGTAGTCACATGGGCCTTGGCCAAAGAGACTTGCGGGAGCTAGAGAAACTCTATTATGCTGATCGGTTTGGATTTTATGCCCCCAGACCAAATTGACCACATGTCCCTAAATGACTTTAGGATGTGAGTTGCAACTCGTGATAAAACTCAAACTGGGACTCATATGCATGAACCATCAGTTGCATTGGATTCAAAGCACAAGGTTTCAGTAAGTGGGGCCCCTATGCTAGCATTCTGTTGATCGGAAAACCATTTGTTAGAGTATCTCTCACACTAGGGTTTTGTTCAATGAGGCATATTGCAATTTCTAAAGATGAGGTCAATTTTCAAGAACACTCTGTCGGGCATTTTTGTCTAGTGCATTCGCATGGGCCTCGACCAAATAGACTTACGGGAGCTTACGAAACTCCATTATGTTGCTCGGTTTGGATTTTATGCCCCTTAACCAAATTTTCCAAATGTCCTTGAATGACTTGAAGAGGTGAGTGGAAACTATCAATAAAATTGGCATGAATTTAGGTGGCTAAAGAAGTAGAGTGGTGTAAGGTTTTTAAATAGACTTGCAGGAGCTTACAGAAGTCTGTTATGCTACTCAGTTTGGATTTTATGCCCCCGGGCCAAATTGTCCATATGTCCCTGAATGGATTGAGGAGGAGAGTTGCAACTCATGATAAAACTCAAATCGGGAATGAAATGCACAAACCGTCAGTTGCATTGAATTCCAAGCACTGGGTTTCAGCTAGTGGGGCTCCTATGCTATCATTATGTCGTCCGGAAAACCATTTGTTGGAGTATCTCCGACAATAGGGTTTTGGTCAATGAAGCCTAATGTAATTTATGAAGATGAGTTCGATTTTCAAGAACACTCTGTCTGACATTTTGGGCTATTGTAGTTGCATGGGCCTTAGACAAACAGACTTGCAGGAGCTTACAAAACTCTGTTATGCTGCTCGGTTTGGATTTTATACCCCATACCAAATTGGCCACATATCCTTGAATGGATTGAGGAGGCGAGTTGCAAATATCTATAAAACTCAAACCAAGACTCGGATGCACGAACCTTCAGTTGCATTGGATCTGAAGCACTAGGTTTCAGTTATTGGGGCTCCTACGCTATCATTTCATCAATCGAAAAACCATTTTTTGGAGTATCTCCAACACTAGGTTTTTGGTCAATGAGGCATAGTGCAATTTCTGAAGAGGAGGTCGATCTTCAAGAATACTATTTCAGGTATTTTTGCTTATTTTATTCACACGGGCCTTGGCCAAATAGACTTGCGGGAGCTTACAAAAGTCCGTTATGCTACTCGGTTTGGATTTTATGCCCCATGACCAAATTGACCACATGTCCCTAAATGACTTGAGGAGGCGAGTTGCAACTTGCAATAAAAATCAAACCAGGACTTAGATGCATGAACTGTTAGTTGCATTGGATTAAGAGTACTGAGTTTCATCTAGTGGGGCCCCTATGCTATCATTTCGTCAACTATAAAACCATTTGTTGGAGTATCTCCTGCACTAGGGTTTTGGTCAATGAGGCATAGTGCAATTTTTGAAGATGAGGTCGATTTTCAAGAACACTCTATCAAGCATTTTTGTCTAGTGTAGTCGCATGGGCCTTGGCTAAACAAACTTACAGAAGCTTACAAAACTTTGTTATGCTTCTTGGCTTGGATTTTACACCCCTGGACCAAATTGGTTGCATGTCCTTGAATGGCTTGAGGAGGCAAGTGGCAACTATCGATAAAACTAGCATGAATTTAGGTGGATAAAGAAGTAGAGTGATGTAAGGTTGCTAAACAAACTTGCAGGAGCTTACATAAGACTGTTATGCTACTCAGTTTGTATTTTATTCCCCTGAACCAAATTTTCCACATGCCCCTGAATAGCTTGAGGAGGCGAGTTGCAACTCACGATAAAACTCAAATCGGGACTTGGATGCATGAACCATCAATTGCATTGCATTCATAACACTGGGTTTAAGCTAGTGGGGCCCCTATGCTATCATTCCATTGAACGGAAAACCATTTGTTGGAGTATCTCCAACATTAGGGTTTTGGTCCATGAGGCATAGTGCAATTTCTGAAGATGAGGTCGATTTTCAAGAACACTCTGTTGGTCATTTTTGTCTAGTGTAGCGACATGGATCTTGGCCAAATGGAGTTGTGGGAGCTTACGAAACTCCGTTATTCGACTCGGTTTGGATTTTATGCCCCCGGACCAAATTGGCCACATGTCCTTGAATGACTTGAGGAGGCGAGTTGCAACTATCGATAAAACTTAAACTGAAACATGGATACATGAACCATCAGATGCATTGGATCCAGAGCATCGAGTTTCATCTATTGAGGCTCCTATGTTATCATTCCATCGACCGGAAAACCATTTGTTGGAGTATCTCCAACACTAGGGTTTTGGTCAATGAGGCATAGTGCAATTTCTAAAAAGGAGGTCGATTTTCAAGAACATTGTGTCGGGTTTTTTTTTCTAGTGTATTCGTGTGGGGCTTGGCCAAACATACTTGCAGGAGATTACGAAAGTTCGTTATGCTAGTCGGTTTGGATTTTATGCCTCCAAACCAAATTGACCACATGTCCCTAAATGGCTTGAGGAGGTGAGTTGTAACTCGTGATAAAACTCAAACAGGGACTGAGATGCACAAATTGTCAGTTGCATTATATTAAGAGAATCGAGTTTCAGCTAGTGGGGACCCTACGCTATCATTCTGTTGACCAGAAAACCATTTGTTGGAGTATCTCTGACACTAGGGTTTTGGTCAATGAGGCATAGTGCAATTTTTGAAGATGAGGTCAATTTTTTAAGGACACTTTGTCGGCCGTTTTTGGCTATGGTATTGGTATTGGCATGGTATGGTATTGTATTGGTATTGGTATTGGTATGCATATCATTGCCAATGCATACGATTGTGGTAGGCAATGGTATTGGTATTGGTATTGGGATGGTATGGTATTGGTATTGGAAATGGTATTGGTATGCATATCATTGTCAATGCAATGGTATTGGTATGGAATCATATAGTATTGGTATGGTATTGGTATTGGTATTGGTATTGGTATTGGTATTGGCAATGGTATTGGTATGGTCTGGTCTGGTATTGGAAATGGTATTGGTATTGGCATTGGTATTGGTATGGTATTGGTATGCATATCATTGCCAATGGTATTGGTATTGGTATTGGTATGGTATGGTATGGAATTGACAATGGTATGGTATTGGTATGGTATTGATATGCATATCATTCACAATGCATACCATTGTCACACAATGGTATGCAATGGTATTGGTATTGGTATGCAATGGTATGGCATTGGTATGGTATTGGTATTGGTATGCAATGGTATGGCATTGGTATTGGTATGGTATTGGTATGCATATTATTTCCAATGCATACCATTTCCATCCAATGGTATGAAATGGTATTGGTATTAGTATGCAATGGTATGGTATTGGTATTGTTATTGGAAATGGTATTGATATGGTATGGTATTGGTATTGGTATTGGTATTGGTATGGTATTGGTATTGATATTGGTATGGTATTTTATGGTATTGGTATGCATATCATTGCCAATGAAAACCATTTCCAATGCATATCATTTCCAATGGTATTGGTATTGGTATGGTATGGTATTGGTATTGGCATTGGTATGGTATTGGTATGTGTTACCCCCTAGCCTAGGGGTAGCTAAGGATATCATGTCTCAAGGCCCACAAGTTCCAGACATGGAGTGTCGAGAGACAAATGACCTAAGCATGGCCCCGAAGGCCCCCTCTTTTCTTTAGTGTAGTCCATATACCATCAACAATATTCATCACTCCAGCTTGGTCCTGAAGTGGTAATTGGTCTTGCTCCATAAGGTAATGAGTTCGGGTATCATGGTATGTATCACTCCAATGTTTAAGGCACTTGAACATGTTCCATTAAGAATTTATTTATTTCATAAGGTTTTCTTGGAAATTATGCTCTTTTCCTTGTTTAAACCTGGGAGGGTGACACGATGCCCTAGTAAGTTTATTTCCTTTTAGGATGGGTTTCTACTGGGTGGATATTTGAAGAGTCATCATCCCTGCCCTCCATAATTACCACTTTCCATCCTTATTCCTTCCATCTCCCCATCTTTTGGGCATTGGGATAGGCTACACTAGGAAGGGTTGTACCTTACCTCGTGGGAAGAAGGGACTAAAGGCTCGAAGGGTAAAAGTAATTGGAAAGAGTTAAAATCCATTTTTGAAACTTTTGAGATGCTTCGCCCATGGATTCCCAAGAAGTGAAAATATTGTCATCAAGAAAAGGGGACCCACAAGATAACATAAACACTCAAGGTAGTAGTTAATGGATATGAGTTCTCATCACGAGATAGCCTATAATAACCATGAACATGTAGCGGTATGACATTAACACCTATCTGGTCACCAAGCCAGGGTAGTGGATCTTGGTTGCATAGCCAAGAGAAACGAGGTATCATTATGAGCCAACATTCTCATTTCTGTGAAACATTTTGTGGATGACACTGTCACCTCTGGTCACCAAGCCACAACAGTTGCCATTAACAATATCCTTGTAGCATAAGAGAAAATATCAAAAGAAAGAAAGTTTATAATAAAAGGAAATGATGTACATGTTTGAGTGATATAATTATTGGATGTGATTTACATGATATGATCCTTGTGACTTATGGACCCCTAGAGGGTGTACTTGTTGTCTCTGTAGGACTTTTCCCAATGGACATATATTCATGAGGAGATGACCAGTTTGGAACTTCATGAGGGCCTAAAGCCCATGGATGGATGTTGAAGCCCCAAGCCCGAGGCATGACAGGCGTGATTGATTTACACATTGAAGAAGGAAGTCATTGCTTTTGAAGGCACTTTAACATACCTAGACGAATGACTTCCACCTCTTTTCACTTGGATAATGGCCTTGGAAGGCCCAAAGACCACCCAATTGGCCATGACATCATCATTTGAGGCTAGGGTTTCATGGAGATGATTTTCTAGTGAAGAAAATGACACTTGGCACAACGTTGGCATTTGGTCCCATGTTATGGCCCTAGAAGGCCAAATGTTCCACTTTTTAGGGCTATACATCCTACCTTGGAGCTCAACGTCACCCTATAAATGGCATGACATCACCCTACTAGGGTTTTATTGATGTATTTTTGTAAAATTGAATTAAATGGGAAAATTGATCAGGTCGGTCTTGTAATTTTGAACTAAAGTTAATTTTAGGGTAAATTTTGTATAAATAAACAAAAAGTAACATTCATTTTCATCATAGCTTGTTGTTGGAGACAATTAGGTATCAAATTAACTCCATAGTTGGCTATACTTGGATGAAATAGTGAGGCACTACTCTCTTAGAGGCACATTTTTTCAACTTAGATCAAATCTTGTGAAGTGTTTTGGCTATCTAGTCTTCTTTTGCATGATTATTCTTGGTGCAAATAAGTAAAATCTGCATTTTGGTCATCTAGTTGAATGGTTAATTGTATGTTTTTACTTGCTCATATAAGATTATGAAATTGCAGTCTTGATGAATGCTAGAAGTGAAGGACTTAAGGTGAGAATTCTTCACTTTTTATTTTCTAAGCTTCATAAGATTGTTCTAGTAATTGTCTAAGTTCCAAGGCCCTAAAGTGCTAGCACCTTGGAACTATTGATCAATTATTGTTGCTAAGTATTTTTAATCCTAAAACATCCAAGAAGAAGGAGATGCTAGGTCCTAGAAGAGCCTACACCCTAGTAGATCTCCTTCTCCAAGATTGAGGATCTAGGGAGACTTAAGGAACTACTCTTCCTAGACTCATTCCTCTCATATTTGAGCATTATCATTTGTTTGCAACCCTAAAAGAGAGATTCATAAGCTTGACTCCATCACCCAAGAAGGCACTAGTTTCTCACCTCATCTCCTTGACAAAAATCCAAACTTATTCTTCTACTTAATGCCCTACTAATATAACCTAATCACTAACCTAGCCTAGAATATTAACTCTTAAATCTTGTTGTTGTTATAGCCCTTGTTTTGCAGCCCTAACAAGCCTACTAACTAACTAGACTAACCCATAATTTACATAATCCTAGGAAATGGTATGCTATTGGTATGGTATTGGTATTGATATTGTCAATGGTATGCAATGGTATGGTATTGGTATTGGCATTGGTATTGGTATGGTATTGGTATGGTATTGGTATTGGTATTGGTATGGTATGGCATTGGCATTGGTATTGGTATGGTATTGGTATGCATATCATTTCCAATGAATACCATTGCCAATGCATATCATTACCAATGGCATTGGTATGGTATGATATGGTATTGGTATTGGTATTGGTATTGGTATGGTATTGGTGTGCATATCATTTCCAATGCATACCATTTCCATGCAATGGTATGCAATGGTATTGGTATTAGTATTGGTATGGTATGGTATTGGTATGGTATTGGTATGCATATCATTTCCAATGCATACCATTGTCATGCAATGGTATTTGATCCAAAGAAGGCTAAGAACAACTCAGAACTCACAGAGGCAACTCAGAATGCTCATAATGGCTCCAACAGACAGAGAAAGGGAAAAAATTCAAAGTTCCCAAAACTTAGTAAAAATGACATGATTGCGAAGAGCGTGTTGCAATATTTCTAACGGCGCAAATGGATCGTCAAAAAGAGTTACGGATTGAAAGATATTCACAGTCAAAGTTTGCTCAACCTAGCCCAGTCAACACGGGATGAGTCAACATCTATACATATGATTTCAATGTCCATACAACACACGTGGCAGGAGCAAAGAAGTGACATGTGGCATGCTAACGTCAACATGATGATGTAGCAACACCAGAGGCTGCCACATGTCACCCAACTTTTAGTGTTTTGGACCGATCCATGGACCAATAAGATCGTGCCACGTGGTAGTCCATACGGTTGACGTGGCATGCTGACTTGGTGGGAGGTAGTGTGGCCCAATGAGAGGCCACCACATGGACCAATCAGGGGTTTCCACGTGGCAGGCAGGAAATGCATAAGGACATCATGTGAATGAAATTTGAAAAAAATAGTTGGCGGGTCCTCCAACTCTGGAGGACCACGCCAACTATAGACACGATTATATATCGTTGGAGACATTTCTAGAACCACTTCTAAATATAGCGGAATGGATATATTGTATACATCATATAACAATACCAAACCAAAAGGAGAGTCCATGGGGCTTGACCCCAGAATCTTCGCCATAGCCTATGCCTTAATACATCCGCCCCTAACCACTAGGCCTTGAGTACCACATGGGGTATAACACCCAATTTTATTATTAAAATGTGTATCCGCCCATCCACCGAGGAGGAGGTGCACAAATTGTACAACCTTTTGGGCACACTTTTCAATGCAAGGTACAATCATCATTGCAGGTTGCAAAGGGCACGAAAAATTGAGATAACATTCTTCTTGGGCCTGGGAGTGCTAGAGACGGATCGAGGCATGGAGAAAGTCATTTTTGGATAATTCGATGCCACAAATTCAATGGTGTTGTCTGTTTTTTGATCTGAGCATTATTTCTATAGCTTGATTTTAGAATGAGGTATACTTATGTATTTTTCCAAATTCTTTTGATGAGTTAATGAAAGAGCCTACCCATTTGAGAGAAGGACCCGTAGACGTATTCCACCATGGAAGAACTTCGTTATCAATTTTTTTTTTAGATCTGATGCTTATGTCTCTTCATTTTTTAGTTTTCCCTTCTTTAATGGTGCACTTTAATTTATGCTCATTTAATGCAATTCTTTATAAGTCATGATGAAAATATCTCAGATCATGTTGGTATCATAGCAATCATCTTTGAATTGAATTGTTGAGTGTGAATTCTTACTAGGGCCAAGAATAATAAGGGTGAAGGAACTCTTAAGCCTTTCAATCTCGAAGTTGGTCGTGCATCCCGAAGGAAGAAAATGGAAGAAGAGGACAAGCATGATGAACAAGAGAAAACATTTCACATGGTCTTTTTATCACATGTCAGAAATGGTCAAACGAATGTATGGAGATTACGAGAAGAGGATGAAGAAGAAAGGGAAGAAAAAAGAATAACATGCATATGATGATGCTTCGGTAAATCAAGGGGCTGGAGGAGACCCTCCTGAGCCTCCATCTTCACCTTAGAGTTCTAGTTCTTCTTCCTCTAACCATTCTCATCATTCTCATCATTATAGCCATAAAGCCTATTTTAAGAAACCACTATTAAATCTTGATGTAAAATTTGCTTTACCTATGTTTAATGGAGATGTCAATCCTAAAAATCTAGATAATTGGATCCGACAGGTTGAAGTGTATTGTTGTGTCCAGGATATTGATGAAGAGGAAGTTAAAGTGCAATTGGATTCTCTTTGGTTGGAAGGCACCACTGTCGTATGGTAGGAGAGAAAGCTTCAATATAGAAGTAAGTGTGGTAATCTTCTTTCCTCATGGTCGGAATTTAAATCAGCGATAAGGAAGCAATTTTATCCATTAGGGTATTTACATAAAGCAATGATGGAATGTAAAACTTTAAGGAAAAGTAAAGGTCAAACTATACAAAGTTTCACAGAAGAATTTAGGAAGAAATCTCTTGCATTGAACATTCATTTGGATTCTTATGAAACTTTAATGAAGTATATTGGTGCACTTCACAGTTATATTTGTCATAATTTTCTCTTGTTTAACCCCACTAGTCTTAACAATGTTTGTGTGCAAGCCACTCACCATGAGAACATAGAGAAACATGTTCAAGAAGATCCCACAAAGAAACCTTCCAATCTCCCACATAATAATTTTAAGAAGTTTAAAATGAAGGAAAAGAAGACCGCGATAGTGATGAGAGAAGGAGGAAAACCATCTTGCACTCATTACAAGAAGAGCGGTCATGATGAAGAACATTGTTGGAAACTGCATCGAGAAAAGAAACTGAAATAGTTTGGTGGAAAGGGGAAGACAAAGACCGTTGCTACAGTGCAACAAGCTCTGGGTTCCGATTCAGGAGATCAAGGAGGATCACAACAATTGGAGTACAAGGTAAAGAGTCTCTTCATGCTAGTTCAAGTTCCAATAATGAATCTCATGTTGATGAATGAAACAAGAATGAGTTATTTCATATAAGAGTTGTATGTAAACATACTAAGATAGATACATTATTTGATCTGGGTTCCCAAGTAAACTTAATATCTGAAGCACTTGTCAAGAAGATGGGTCTTGAAATGAAACCACATCTGAAGCCTTATCCTCTTGGTTGGGTATGTGATAAAGAAAAAC
>ML803569.1:107668-133120 GCA_009831015.1 Picea engelmannii | reverse complement strand
ATTTGTTCATTGTTACCATCACTTTGTAGAGAGAAGAAGCAGCAACTTTCTCACTTTCTTCTGCTGGTTTTTCTTTTAGTATTTTCCCAGTCCCATTTTGGTGGCTTTTTATCTAATATTTGCTCATTGTTACCATCACTTTGTAGAGAGAAGAAGAAGCACCTTCTTACTTTCTACACTGTTCTATATGTATGAACATTGTATTCAGAAAATGTATCCCTTTCACACAGTGCTCATTTTGGTGGCTTTTTATCTAATATTTGCTCATTGTTACCATCACTTTGTAGAGAGAAGAAGCAGCAACTTTTTCACTTTCTACATTGTTTTATATGTATGAACATCATTGTTTTACATGTATGAACATTGTATTCAGAAAATGTATCCTTTTAGCACAGTGCTCATATTTCTCAATGTATTGATTTCACAGTTTTGGTTTGTTTGATTTCAAAGTTTTGGTTTGTTAGGTGTAATGATGTGAATATGCTTTGAAAAAATTTGGTTTCTCCGCAACTATTCATTTTAAGAACAAATTTTAACTTATCCCAACTTGTATAAGTAGGAGAGAGTCGTGAAGCAGCTGATCCCTGCGTCTTAGCAATGCTAATGGACAAAATAAGTTGAAATCAAGTGTGTACTTCAAAGAATTAATCAAAATAGTAGAGCATTAAGGGAAGAAAAGGAATTTACCAAGCTTAATGCATCTTCTCATTTTAATTCTCAGAAAGAAAGCCCACTTCGTTTAGTCATTATACTTTTCCATGCATGGTTTGATACGTATTAATAAGATTTAATTCGCCATAGAGGTCAGAGCCATCAATATCATAACATTCATTCAATCAACGTTTTATTGGAAACTTTCTTTAACAACTACTGTAAAATGAAGGACAATGGTACAGGGTTCCATGGTCTCCATCAGGAGATGGGGTCCATACCCGAGGTGATTTTTTAGGAATGAAAGCTTGGGATCGCTGAGAAAACTCTTGAATTGGCTTCCCTGGCATGTGGTATCCAATGTTCTCTAGATATCGAAAACTCTCCTCTCCATATTCTGTCTGGCTTCCAAAGTTTAGAAGTTTATCTCTATTTACTTGACAGCCTTGTTGGGGAGAACATCCTTTCAAATCTTCAGGGGCAGATCCATCTCTTGTGAACAAGGACTGCCAGAAGAGAGGCCAGTTTTTGTGCACTCGACTACCAAAGCCAGGGGCATTTGCCAGTTAGCGGTGAACAATGTTAGGTGAATTTTTTACTTATAGTTTTAAATTTGAATTTGTCTGTGAACAGGGATCATGTTTGTGAACATGGATAGAATTTGAATGAAAGGGTTATATTTCAATTTGAAGAGTTTATATAGTTTTGTTTTATGTTTGTGGATAGAAATTAAATTTGTGTAAAAAAAAGTTGAAGGGTTAAATCCAATACATGTACTTCTACAATCTTATTTATTGGAGTTTGAGTTGTATTGTTTGTGCAAATTCAATCTTCAATCTTCCAATTGAAGCAATTATCAATGTCCCTTATCTCTTCAAACCATTCTTATTTATTGGAGTTTGAGTTGTATTGTTTGTGCAAATTCAATCTTCAATCTTCTAATTAAAGCAATTATCAATGTTCCTTATCTCTTCAAACCATTATCAGAGTAGGTGGCTTCTCAGTGGTAAGTTGTTTCTTACAAGAAGAAACAATGTAAAACTAAAAATGCATGTAGATTGAATTAAACTCATGCTTTAAGAAATACATGCATGTGATAATAGTAATATAAACATAAACTTACTGATAATGGGATTTTATTATATAAAAATGATAACATTCCTTTTTTTCACTGTTATGGCATAGGGAAAAATGGTAATTTTCTTCTTCCACTAGAAAAAAGTGTATAAAAATAATAACAAGTACAATATAATATGATAAAAAAAATTTGTTTTTCAACTAAAAAATATATATTTAATTCACATTTGATTGGTAATTTTTTATTTTAATCTTCTTTTCCATAAAAAAATAAACCAACCTGAAGACCTGGACCTACTTAGTTACTGAAGACCTGGACCTACTTAGTTAGTGATCCCTTGGGCTTTGGTATGCACTTAGTTAGACCAGTAGTATATTTACCTTTCTGTGCATGCCATCCACCTGTTATATTTATAACCTTTGTTTGCATAGGCTTACTTACTTTACCGACTTGGCTTGGTGGCTTGGCTTTACTTGGCCTTTTATGACAATAACGACTTAAAACCTAGACAATAGCGACTTCAGTTTTAGCTGGACCCTAAATAATAATATGAGGGCCGATGCCAACCCTCTTAATGGTTAAGAAGTAATCTGAATGGACTCATCTTTATATTATTTTCAAAGAATGGGATGTTTATGCTTATAATTATAGTGGCCAATACCAACCCTTTTACTGGTTAAGAAGTAATATGAATATTCTCATCTTTATATTATTTTCAAAGAATGGGATGTTTCTAGTAATGTTTTATAGAATTATCCAGTTAATAATGATAAATTAAAATAAAAAATAATATGAATATGTAAAATGCTCTCATTTTTATTATTTTCAAAGAATGTTAATAATGATAAATTAAAATAAAAAATAATATGAATATGTAAAATGCTTTCATTTTTATTATTTTCAAAAAATGGGATATTTTTATTAAGCATGGATCCAGCAATGTTTTATAAATTTATCCAGCTAATATGATAAATTAAAATATGAGGTTTAAGGTTTAACAAACTTAAATATAAACATAAATAACCCATACACAAAATATATTCACCCTTATCATGAATAAATGTTTCTATCACATGAATCATTATGACGATTGAAAAAACTGAAGCTGGGTTGGAAACTTGCCCAACTTCACCTACGAACGATCTTCCAACCATATGACACACACCCTTCCCTGTCGAGGGCAAAGCCTCCCAAGAGATTATCGGCTCCAGGTAATATGTCTGCTATTATTGGAGACTTCCATGACCCGTATGCATACATCTCTTTGTTTTTTGATCCACCTAGTTCGGCCTTTCTTTGAATGGTCCTCAATCTATAATGAAATAAAGGTTTATATATGCACAAAGAGAGAATGAGGACATTATGTCTAAATAATGTATAGAATGAATGTACCTCATCAAGAGAACATTTAGTGTCTCGTTAGGTCACTGTATTACAATAGTTTAGTAAGATATTAGCACAACCATTTCATTTCACATTTCCCCTTTTTCAATTTGTTGCAATATGGAACTGTTCTCATACATGGATGCAAAAACTGAGAACATCAACAAATATTGAATTTCATATTTCATCAAACATTGAACTGCATGGATTAGTTTTGTTTCTTCTTACATTCATTATGTTTAGAATCATTGTCATATTCATCAAATATTGAACTGCGTGGATTAGTTCTGCTTCTTCTTGCATTCATTATGTTAAGAATCATTGTCATATTTCTTCAGTTTGTGGCAATATGGAACTGTTCTCATACATGGATGCAAAAACTGAGAACATCATCAAATATTGAATTTCATATTTCATCAAATATTGAACTGCATGGATTATTTCTGCTTCTTCAAATGGAACTGTTCTCATAAGCTGAGAACTTCATCAAATATTGAATTTCATATTTCATCAAATATTGGACTGCATGGCTTAATGTTGCTTCTTCTTGCATTCATTATGCTAAGAATCGATGTCATATTTGCTTAGAATATTGAAGGTTTTAAGAAGCAACATAAGAACACTCAAACTTTTTTTCTAATTCTACAATTACAAGTGCTTAAGAGAGACCTTTGTAGAACTCTCCTTTTCTTAGCATAACCTAACCTAACTATATACCTTTAGCCTATATTTCATTCCAATTTCCTAATGTCATATGACAATAGGATAGAGACCATCACCGATAATTTTAAGGATGGAAATTTATATCTAAATGTACAAACCTAGGCTAATATTACTAGTCTTTAATATGCAAAATGTAAAATGTAAAATGTTTGGCTATAGTTTTGTAAAAATATTCAAATTTCTATGGATTTTATATAGTTTCTATAACATTTTGGACATTTTTAAGGTAAAATCATTTTATTCTATGGAATTTGGGAGAATTGTTTTTATCTTTTTTTAGGAAAAACCATGGAAAATTAGCCCATTTGCCAAATTTAGCCCCTAAAATCATCTATGAGACCATTACAATAAGACAAAAAATAGTCTTATCTTACCCTATTGTCCAATTGTTTTGTAAATAAGATAAGTTCTTAAAATGAACTAATTGTAGTAATGTTCTTTATTCAAAATGGCTTGTTGTAATGATAATGTTATTTGTAGTCACCCTTTGCTGAAATCTTCATTATATATCATTCTTCCAAAGATTTTACTAAATCTTTGCATAATTCATAGAAATCTAGCACAAACATGGAGGTCAAGGTGTCAAGCTTATTGTTGATGTAATACTCATAGGAGTGTCTTTGTGGTTCATTGTATTGCATGTTTCCTTTTTTCAATTATGTTTTCCCCTTTAGTATTGTCTCTCTAAAGCTCCTTCTTAAGTGAGTTAGATCTCTAGTGGTTACTTGTTAAGAAGCTCCTTTAGTATGCTCTCATCTTCATATTATGTTCAAAGAATTGAGTATTTTTACTTGGAACATAACCACAATGCTTTATAAATTTATTCATTTAGCAATGCTAAATTTAAATATGGGGTTTAAGATTTAACACGGATAAATATAAATATAAACAATCCATACACAAAATCAATTCCCCCTTTGATCAAAAATGCATTTATATCATATGATTCATTATGACAATTAAAAAACCGAGGTGCGGTTGGAAACTTGCACATATTCAGTTGAACAACCTTCCAACCATATGAAAATCCCTTCCCCATCGAGGTTGAAGCCTCCCAAGAGCTTATTGGCTCTGGGGAATATGTATGTTAGTATTGGAGACTTCCATGACCCATACACTGCACTCATATTCTCCTTGTTTGCATACATATCTCTTCTTTTTTATCCTCTAAACTTTTCCTTAAATAACATGGTGTGGATATTCCTATTTGAATGGAGATCAATCTATACTGAAATAAAGGTCGTATACAAGAACAAACAGAGAATGAGGAAATTATGTCCAAATATTGTATGGAATAAATGTTTGTGATCCAAAGAACATTTATTGTCTCGTTAAGCCACTATACACAATACAACATGGTCCCCAAATGGAATAAATCTCAAAAGTAATATAATGGAAAGTGATCAGGAGAGACCTTCGTAGAACTCCCCTTCTTCGAGCTCAATCTAACCTAACTATATACCTTTAATGTAAGTTCAAAAATTTTACAATAATGCAATGCACACGCAGATTCTTAAAAAATAGAAAAGAATACAATTGCAATCACACATATACGTAGAGATTTACCTTGGAAACCCAAAACGGGAAAACCAACAACATGTTTAGAGCTACATCTCTAATTATTATTTTCATTAGAAAACTTCATTGTTTACAATACAATATATAGGATCTTGTCCAACTAGCCATCTTTCCCTTTGGGCTTTACCAGACCACCAGGCGGATATTTCATCACTTACCAAGGTTGTGTGTTTTTCAAAGACAAGATATAGATCTCCTTTAAGAAATTTGTATTTTCCCAGCATCTCTTATGTTGCACGTAAGCGTAACTTAGGAGAAGAGTATGTTGCACCATATTTATTAAAGTTGACCACTGCTTTACGGAACACAACTTAATTACAGGAAAATACCAAGCAAAAGAAAAGACAAAAATAAAGAGTAATTTGCAATCAGCCGACCTTAAACCTACACATTTATCCTGATCAGAATATATGCTAAAAGAAACATGAAAAAAACATTTTTTTTTTAACAGAAGTATTATTTTATGGCTTGGCCATTCACTGGGAGGGTGTCGGGTTCCCCCCTCAGATTTTGCAACCGTTATGTGCCTACCCCAATTTTCAAGGATACCTAGAAAGGTCTAAGCCGTTTTTTTTGAAATTTGGAGTGTTTTCCTTTAGACTCGTTTTCTTTATCCCATTTCAAAACTAGGTCCCCTACTTCAAAACTTTTTTCTCTGGCCTTATGATTTTCAAACCATATTTTAACTATCTGTTGATGAGCGGTGAACTTAGCTTTAGCATTTTATCTTTCTTCATATAGCATGAGAAGGGTATCAATCCTTTGTTGTAGAGCGGATGAGGGTTGACCTCTTGATGCTTGGGCGAGCTGTAAAGATGGAAGATACACTATGTTTGGCAGAATGGATTCTTTCCCATATACCAGAAAGTATAGAGAGTTTCCTATGGCTTATTTAGGTGTTACTCTATTAGCCCAAAGGGTGTTATAGAGTGAATTATGCCAATTCCTTTGATTTTCAACAATTGTCATTTTTAAGATTCTTACCAGGTTTTTGTTAGTTTACTCTACTACCCCATTCCCTTGCAGATAATATTTTGCAGAATATCTTATTATGATCCCTTTGTCAAGAGAGAATTCGGTCAAGCATATGGAAGAAAAGTAGGAAGCATTGTAAAAAACGAGGACGAAGGGTAGTCCAAAACTCGTTATCAGTTGTTCTATAAATTGTATTACTACCTTTTCATTAACATGTGTGAGAGGGATAGCCTCTGTCCATCTTGTAAAATAGTCTATAGCAATCACGATATATTTATGTTGTTTCGAAGAATTGGGAGTAATTTCTCCTATGCTGTCTATTCCCCACTGCTCAAATGGTATGGATATAGTAACCAGATGGAGTGGAATGGCTTCTCTCTTTTCCCTACCGGCACTTACTTGAAAAGTTTTACATTTCCTGGAATATGCGTGAGAATACCTGAACAGAGTGGGCCAATAATAACCATCCCTTAATATTTTATGATCTAAGGTCGTCGTGGAGTTCTCTCAGCACCTTTTCTGCATCGTCCTTTTCAACACATGTAAGTAGTACTCCATCATAGTTTATGCGAAAAAGCACATAATTTATGAGGCGATATTGAGAGAATTTTAACCTGAGGTATCTCATTTCTCTATGGTTTAGTTTTTTTAGACAAGACCCGTGATGCAGGAGATAAAACATGTTTCCATACTAGGATTCTCGCCCGGGAGGTACTTATAGGGATTCATCGCACCATAATGATAGCTCATTTTCCTAACCGGTGTCTTCTGCGTTAATTAGATCTTGGGCCTCAGCAACTAGTTTGCATAATCCTTGTCCTTTGAATAATTTGGCAAGCTTTATGTCTAGATCAAATTCCCAAACAACTGGCATCCAATTTCCCCCCCTTTCTCCCATCTCTTGTTGGGTGAATAAATATCTGACTGTTGGGTGAGGGACTATGACTTTGGTGTGATTATTTAGGATATAGGATCTGAAATGCTTGACTACTTTATATACTGCGTAAGCCTTTTTGTCTATAGCAGGGTAGTCCAGTTCAGCTCCTTGGAGATTGGTGCCCATAAAGGATACTGGTGGCTCATTGTTTTCATCATCCTTTTGGGTAAGAACTCCAGCCAAGGATTGGTTAGAAGCAAAGCTATAAAGGAAAAAACCCCTGCTAAAGTCAGGGCTTCACAACATTGGTGCTTGGGATATTGCAGTCTTGATGTTGTTAAAATATCATCTTATTTATTCATCCCATTTAATGATACATATGGATATTGGTGGCCACCCACCTTTTCCAACTAGCTCAAAATAGTTTTCTGACAATTTTGGCCATTTTGAGGGCCTAAATGAAGGTTTTTCAGGATAGATCTCCTCAATGATAGTATAAGGCATGATTGATCCCCAAAAATGAATCTCCTCGACGATACCTTTCCAACGGGATATCACATGCCTAAAACGGACATCGTATGCAAAAGTTACGACTCCAGAAAGTTGATGTACTAACTTACCCAAACAGGGCCCACATGACTTTCGACGCTTCATCACCTAGGGTTAGGTTTTTGGATGTCTAGGGTTTTTGGAATTCTTATTTATTGTAAAAAGGCCTTTAGATCCTCATTGCAATTCTTCTTCTTTTGAATGTACGCAACCATCACATCTCTTCTCAGAGATAAGCCACCACCATTCCAGCAAGCTTATTTTCGCTGCATTTTACAGTTTCATCTTATTTCATTATTGAATAGAAAACCAGTTTTACTGTATCTCTGTTATTTTTTGTTAAGAACCTATTAATAATCTGTATTCATTTCTTTTTGCTCATAAAATCCGGATCAGTGGTATCAGAGCAGTCCGCTCCTTGTCATCTTAATGCATGTCCCCAACGAGGTCGGAGTACAAAGAGTTGGGTCTTGAGATTGTTTCTCTTGAGGAAAAAATCTCTCACACGCCCAAGCCACCTCTCATGGAAGGAGAAAAGAAAGATGACGGGATAGGAGATCCTTTCAAACTGTTGATTGAGGAAGCCCTCACGAAACAGAGGAACGAGATGATGGATAGTTTCGCGCAAATCCTTCGGCAACTACCGAGAGGTGACGCATCTTCTTCGAACGGAGGTGTCGCTCCCTTCAAGGTAAAAATAAACTTCGATATTCCTATATTTGAAGGTCAGATAGACGCAGATGTTGTAGACAAGCGGTTGAATCTACTAGAAGGGTATTTTTTTGTCCATAACTTTTCGAATAGAGAAAAGATTACTTTTGCACTCCTCAAAGTTGTTCCCCATGTCAAAGATTGGTGGGAAACTTTCTGTGAGCAAAAGGAAACAGATGAAACCTCATTATTTTCAGTCATGACCACCTAGGAATCCTTCAGGGATTCTATTAAGGAACAATACTACCCTGTCGAAAGTTATGACGACCTGTATACCAAATGGATGACACTACGGCAAGAAAGAGACCAAGCAGTGCCCGATTTCACAAATATGTTCCATACCTTGCACACCAAGCTGAGTATCAAAGATTAAGAGCAACATATGATGCTCAAGTATCATGATGCTCTGCATAGATACATCCAGACCGAAATGGAATTTTTGGACATCTCATCCTTGGGTGCGGCCTACTGATATGCCATCAAAATCGAGCAGAAGCTCAAACAAAAGACGCGACAATTTGGGCCTGGGAACCCCTCACAACAAAATCTAGGAAAGGGCGGCCCCAACCCACAGAACAAAGGACAGAGAAAAGATGGACAATATCAGGACAACCAGTCCAAGCCGCAAGAAAAGAAGGACACCGGAAAGACGAAGAAAGATACCAGGAAGTGGTGCGACTTCCATAAGAGCCCTTGGCATAACACTGTTGACTGCCGCTCAAAGAAGTCGTTGGTAGCTGAAGTGAAAGCCTCTAAATCATATGCAGATTCTGACTCTGTGCTAGAACCAGAAAGGGGAAGACATATCATTGACGTGGAACCCAATGCCACCGTTGCTACCACCAAGCTCCAGCCTGGTGAACCAGATGAGCCAGAAGAAGGAGAACACCTCTTCCATTCACAGATGTGGGTAAAAGGCACCCCATTGCACTTCATCATTGATAGCGGTAGCCAGAAGAACCTCATCTCGGCAGAGTTCGTCAAGCAGCTCGCCCTGCCAACAACGTTGCACCCACAACCCTACACCATTGGATGGCTCTGCCAAGGAAGCGATCTCCACATCAGTCAATAGTGTCAATTGTCGTACGGCATCAAGCCCTTCAAAGAAGAGGTATTATGTGATGTTTCTCCTCTCGAAGTTTGTGATGTTCTTTTGGTCCAACCTTATTTATGGAAACGCCATGTTGGATATGAGTCTATGCCTCATAGTGTTATTATTACTTTGAACAGGAAATTGTACAGGATACCTGAGGCAGTCCCACCTAGTGCTATTTCCTTGATCTCTATTAAGAAATGTAGGAAGGTCATCTCTCAGACAGGGAATTTTGTCTTCTTCGTGATTCGCTCTCAGAATAAGAGAAAGATCACAGCCACATCTAGGGTCTTTGTGGCCGACCTCTCCACACAGTAGAAGCAAGTAGATAAGGTCATGGAAGAATACTCAGATATCTTCTCCTCACCTACAGGGGTACCTTTGCACTGCCAGGTCAAGCACCCCATCGATCTGACCCTTGACGCACTGCTTCCCAATGGGCTAGTTTATCGTCGCTCTTTGTTAGAGAATGAGGAGATCAAGCGACAGATCCAAAAACTACTCCACAAGGGGCACATCCGTCCCATCTCATCACCTTGCGGGAGCCCAATCATGCCGGTACAAAATAAAGATGTAACTTGGTGTCTCTGTATTGATTATCGGGCTTTGAATAAAATCACAGTTAGAAATCAGTACCCGATTCCCCGAATCGACGACCTCCTTGATAAACTCACAGGGGCCAAATAATTTAGTAAGATTGATCTGAAGTGTGGCTACCACCAGGTCCCGATAGAACAGACAGATGTATGGAAGACCACCTTCAAGTCAAAGGAAGGCCTTTTTGAATGGTTGGTCATGCCCTTTGGTTTGACAAATGCTCCAGCCACTTTTATGAGGATGATGGATGATATCCTCCGACCATTCACCAATACTTTTGTAGTGGTGTATTTGGATGACATTCTAATTTACAACAAGACTTGGGCTGAACACTTGCAGCATATTCAGTAGGTTCTGCACACCCTACGACAGCACAAGCTATACGCCAACTTGGAAAAATGCTCCTTCGGCATGGACAGGGTCCATTACCCAGGATACATCATTGATCAACATGGGGTACATGTGGATCCATCCAAGATCCAAGTCATCCGTGACTGGCCAACCCCAACAACACTCATTGAGCTTTGGAGCTTCTTGGGCCTTCCCAATTTCTATCGCGGGTTCATGTTGGGATTCTCCCATATTGCATGGGCCCTCAACCAAATAAACAAGGGTGGTGGTAAGGAAAAATTTGCATGGGGTCGGTCCCAACAACAAGCATTCGATGATTTGAAGCAGCACTTGTGCTCAGCCCCAATAATTTCACTACCATACCTGCATCATCCCTTTGAAATTGAGACACATGCTTCAAACTATGTTGTGGGCATCATTCTCACTCAGCACGACCACCCCATGGCCTATCATAGTGAGACATTGTCAGATACTGTCCATAAGTACCTTACTTACGACAAGGAAATGTACTCCATTGTACAAGCATGCTGCTAGTGGAGACATTACATTCTTGGGAAGGAGACAATCATCCACACTGATCATAAGCCACTGCAGTTCATGCAGACACAGGGAAAATTGCAGAATGACT
This sequence comes from Picea engelmannii, assembly GCA_009831015.1. Taxonomy (NCBI): domain Eukaryota; kingdom Viridiplantae; phylum Streptophyta; class Pinopsida; order Pinales; family Pinaceae; genus Picea; species Picea engelmannii. Next base: position 121,926 of record ML803569.1, on the reverse strand, counting down.
GCCATCAAAAGTGGTCCACATACTTGCAACACTTCCACCTCAACATCAAGTATAAAACATGAAGCACCAATCGTGTCGCTAATTGCCTCAACAGACCACCAGTCGCGGCACTCACCACGGTTCTAGAATCTTGCAGCCATGAGACATCTGGATGGCCCCAACTCTATGAGATAGATCCTGACTTCACCACCTCCTACCGAATGTTCGGTGCAAACGCAGTTGTCGATAATTTCCATCTTCAGGATAGGTTGTTGTGTCGTCTAGGCCATATCTGTGTTCCATCAAGTGAGTGAGCGAAGTTGATCTGGGAAGCCCACTATAGTTGGTTGGCAGGACACTTCGATGTCAAAATGACAGTGGCGATGCTACATAAACATTTCTACTGGCTGAAACTTCGATAGGAGGTGAGAAAGTATATCAGGTCTTGCACTACATGCGCTATTGCCAAATCGACCACTAAGAAACAGGGCATGTACACCCCTCTTCCTACTCCTGACAGGCTATGGTAATCCATCTCAATGGACTACATGTCGGGCCTCCCATCCACCAAGTGGGGAAATGACTGTGTTGTTGTGGTTGTTGATCGCTTTTCTAAGATGGTGATTATGGTTGCCTGTAAGAAGAGCATCACAGCAGAGGCCACTGCTAAGATCTTCTTTGAATGAGTCTAGGTACATTTTGAAATCCCACAAACCATTGTCTCAGATCAGGATAGTTTATTTCTCAGCACATTTTGGTCAAGCCTCTGGTCACTACTGGACACCAAGCTCACCAAATCCATGGCCTTCCACCCCCAGACAAATGTCCAAATCGAGGTTGCAAATCAAATGATTGTGCATATCCTTCACATGTATAATTCAAAGCACCCTCGCACATGGGATGAGAGCCTTCCCTATGTCCATAATATCTACACCCAAGCCCTGCATAGCTCAACCGATCACAACCCCTTTCAGGTGGGGTTGGGATTCCAACCATTGGGTCCCGTAGATGCTGCACTTCCCCTTGCGATCACCTCGACCGACTCATCTCCTGCTCCAACTGAAGATGAAAAAGCCACCCGGTTCATTGAGCAGATCCAACACATTCACCAACAGGTTCCAGATATCCTACAGAAGTCCAATGACAAGTACAAACAATGCCATGATCAACATCGGGTGTCGCATAAGTTTCAGGTGGGTGACAAAGTTTGGTTGCACTTGCAAAAAGAACGCCTTACAGGACCACATCGGAAGCTTCTCCCAATCCATTATGGGATGTACACTATCACCAAGGTTGTGGGGGACAATGTTTTTGAGCTCAACATTCCTCCCTTCCTTGGCCTGCACCCATTGTTCAACGTGGATCTTCTTCGCCCTTATTTCCCACCATTATTGGACACCTCAGAAGTAGTAGAACATCTGACACCAACATAGTTAAAACCTGACTGCATACAACAGGCATACAATGATCATATTGTGTACACACAGATCAAGGGCACTTGACAACAAAGGATCCAACTTTATCGATTTGTCAAAGCAGGGCAACTCCTACACCAAGGAAAGTGGTTCACCCGGGGCCAAATTCAGCAGAAATTTTCTCATCTGATGGGGGACCTCAACGCAATGGAGACCATTTCCTCCTAAGGAGGGATTATTTATCTAGATAAATATCGATGGCCACCCACCTTTTCCAACTGGCTCAAACAGTTTTCTGACAATTTTGGCAATTTACTATTTTTAGTAGTTTTAACTTCCGGGGCCATTTTGAGGGCCTAAATGAAGGTTTTTCAGGATCGATATCCTCAATGATATTCAAAGGAATGATTGAGCCCCCAAAATTAATATCCTCGACGATACCTTTCCAACGGGCTATCACATGCCTAAAACAAAGATCGTATGCAAAAGTTACGACCCCGGGAAGTTGATGTACTAACTTACCCAAACGGGGCCCACATGACTTTTGGCACTTCATCTCCTAGGGTTAGGTTTTTGGATGTATAGGGATTTTGGCATTCTTGTTGTTTATTGTATGGGATTTTAAGGATGGAATTTACCAAGCTTAATGCATCTTCTCATTTTAATTCTCAGAAAGAAAGCCCACTTCGTTTAGTCATTATACTTTTCCATGCACGGTTTGATACGTATTAATAAGCTTTAATTCGCCATAGAGGTCAGAGCCATCAATATCATAACATTCATTCAATCAACGTTTTATTGGAAACTTTCTTTAACAACTACTGTAAAATGAAGGACAATGGTACAGGGTTCCATGGTCTCCATCAGGAGATGGGGTCCATACCCGAGGTGATTTTTTAGGAATGAAAGCTTGGGATCGCTGAGAAAACTCTTGAATTGGCTTCCATGGCATGTGGTATCCAATGTTCTCTAGATATCGAAAACTCTCCTCTCCATATTCTGTCTGGCTTCCAAAGTTTAGAGGTTTATCTCTATTTACTTGACAGCCTCCAAGGTTTAGAGGTTTATCTCTATTTACTTGACAGCCTCCAAGGTTTAGAGGTTTATCTCTATTTACTTGACAGCCTTGTTCGGGAGAACATCCTTTCAAATCTTAGGGGCAGATCCATCTCTTGTGAACAAGGACTGCCAGAAGAGAGGCCAGTTTTTGTGCACTCGACTACCAAGGCCAGGGGCATTTGCCAGTTAGCGGTGAACAATGTTAAATGAATTTTTTACTTATACTTTTAAATTTGAATTTGTCTGTGAACAGGGATCATGTTTGTGAACATGGATAGAATTTGAATGAAAGATTTATATTTCAATTTGAAGAGTTTATATAGGTTTGTTTTATGTCGGATCATGTTTGTGAACATGGATAGAATTTGAATGAAAGAGTTATATTTCAATTTGAAGAGTTTATATAGGTTTGTTTTATGTCTGTGGATAGGATAGAAATTAAATTTGAAGAAAAATAAGTTGAAGGGTTAAATCCAATATATGTACTTTTACAAATCTATAATTAAAATCAAAAAAATTAGACAAACTTTTTCTTATTTATTGGAGTTTGAATTGTATTGTTTGTGCAAATTCAATCTTCAATCTTCCAATTTAAGCAATTATCAATGTCCCTTATCTCTTCAAACCTCTATCATAGTAGGTGGCTTCTCAGTTGTAAGTTGTAGCTTACAGGAAAAAACAATGTACAACTAAAAATGCATGTAGATTGAATTAAACTCTTGCTTTAAGAAATACATGTATGTGATAATAGTAATATAGACATAAACTTACTGATAATGGGATTTTATTATATAAAAATGATAACATTCCTTCTTTTCACTGTTATGATACATGGAAAAATGGTAATTTTCTTCTTCCATCAGAAAAAAAGTGTATAAAAATAATGACAAGTACAATATCATATGATAATTTTTTTAGTTCTTCAACTATAAAATATATATTTAATTCAGATTTGATTGGTAATTTTTTATTTTAATCTTCTTTTGCATTAAAAATAAACCAACCTGAAGACTTGGACCTACTTAGTTAGTGATCCCTTGGGCTTTGGCTTACTTACTTTATCTGATGTATGTAAGACAACTTTCAAATCTAAAGAAGGTCTCTTTGAATGGCTGGTCATGCCCTTTGGCTTAACAAATGCACCAAAAAAATTCATGAGATTGATGGATGATGTATTGAGACCCTTCACCAACTCTTTTGTGGTGGTATATCTGGATGACATCCTCATCTTCAATAGAACTTGGGAGGATCACATGCAACATAATCAACAAGTTTTGGGCACTCTGTGACAACACAAGCTATATGCCAACTTGGAAAAATGCTCCTTTAGAATGAACAAGGTCCAATACTTGGGCTACATTGTTGATAAGCACGGGGTACATGTGGATCCATCTAAGATCTAAGTCAATCATGATTGGCCAACCCCGACCACACTAACCAAGCTTCGGAGCTTCTTGGGACTTGCCAAATTTTATCGAAGGTTCATATTCGGATTCTCCCATATTGCATGGGCCCTAAGCCAAGTAACCAAGGGTGGTGGCAAGGAAAAGTTTGCATGGGGGTAGGCACAACAACAAGCATTTCATGATCTGAAGCATCACTTGTGCTCAACTCCAATACTCTCCTTACTCAATTTGCAACAACCATTCGAGATTGAGACTGATGCCTCCGACTATGTTGTAGGCACAGTTCTCACTCACCATGGTCATCCAATGGCATACCATAGTGAGACACTCTTAGATACCGTTGGGAAATAACCCACCTATGAAAAATAAATGTATTCCATTGTGCAACCCCGTCGTCAATGGAAACATTACATTCTGGGAAATAAGACAATCATCCACACTGGTCACTAGCCTCTGTAGTTCTTACAGACACAGGGGAATTTGCATAACAACTGCCATCAAAAGTGGTCCACATACCTACAACAATTCCATCTCAACATCAAGTATAAAAAAGGGAGAAAAAATTGTGTCGTTGATTTCCTTATTCTCCCTCCCATTGCTATGATCATAACAGTGCTCCATTCCTGTGGGCATGAGGCCTCTGAGTGGCACCAACTTTATCAATGTGATTCTGAATTTGCCACCACCTATCATCTCATGGGTACAGGAGTGAATGCCACCAATTTTCACATCAAGAATGGACTGTTATGCCATTTGGGCCACCTCTGTGTTCCCACAAAAGAGTGTGAAAAGATGATTTGGGAGGCTCACTATAGTCATATGGAAAGACATTTTGGCATGGAGAAAACTGTGTCCATTCGATAGAAACATTTTTATTATCCAAAACTTCGACAAGATGTCAGCAAGTATATCAGATCTTGCACTGCTTGTGACATTGCCAAGCCAACCATCAAGAAGCAAGGCTTACACACCCCTCTTCCTAGTCCTGAGAGGCCTTGGGAATCCATATCGATAGATTACATGTCTGGCCTTCTGTCCACCAAGCATGACAATGATTGTGTATTTGTGGTGGTTGATAGGTCTTCAAAGATGGTCATTATCACAACTTGCAATAAGAGAATCATAGAGACAGATACAACCAAGCTCTTCTTCGAACAGGTGTGGGTCCATTTTGGGATACCACAGACCATCACCTCAAATCAGGACAACATGTTCCTCAGTGCATTTTGGTTGAGTCTCTGGTCACTGTTGAACACCAAGCTCACTAAATCCACTACTTTCCACCCCCAAACCGATGGCCAGACAAAGGTCATCAATCAGATGATTGTGCACATCATGCGCATGTACAACTCTAAGAATCCACATACATGGTATGAGAGTCTTCCCTATGTTCAAAAAAACTACAACAAGGCTCTCCATAGATCTACCGACCATAGCCCATTTCAGGTGGGGTTGGGATTGTTGCAGGGTTGTTGCAGAGTGACAGTATGAGGGATCCAAAGAATGGCTAGCCCTCCGGAAGCTCCCACGAAGTCTTGATGGAAGAAGTCACAGACCCTCCAGCTTCTTCGGAAGACATTTTCAGCTTCTAGTCCTGCACATTTAGTCTCTTGTAGGAGTAGAACATCTGGGTTTTCAGATTTGATGCAGTCTCAGAGGATCCTTTGCTTGGATCTACCATTGAGCCCTCTAATGTTCCAAGTGATTATCTTCATCATGAAGAAGGGGGGGGGGGGTGGAGGTATCCCTCCGATAACCTATGAATCCGTCCTGATTTTATCAGTAGGTTTCCTGCTTCTTTGATAAGTTGGTGAGTTGCTTTGCGTCCCCTCCGTTTGTTTTCCTTAGTTGCCCGCTTAGATTCTGTGCCTGGGTCGACGATTATGCCTAGTCTTGTCGTAGATGCTGCTGTGGAGTTTGTGAAAACTTACCAAAACATGAGACATCATTTGACAAATTTGAAACACTTACTCAATGATCACCTACATCAAGCACATAACATCACAACTTCACTTCTCATCCACCTCCTTTCATCCCGCAATTTGCATCAATCACATAACATCACAGCTCCACTTCTCATCCACCTCTTTTCATCCCGCAATTTCTCATCCACCTCCTCTCATCTAGCAAGTGTGTGTACAACCCTTAAAATATAAAAAGCTATTCCATAAAAAAAGGTTAAATAAGATGAAAATTACCTAGTCAAAGATATCAATTAGAGTAAATTTAGGAATTTAAATATACATACATTCCAAAAAAATGATAATAATATAATAGCAATATAATATTATAATATAATTAATTTATATAAAAATATATATTTATTATTATGAAGTTGATTAAAAAACCTAAACTTAAAAAAATTTGGGATCATATATACATATAAACCAAGAAAAATGTGAGTTGATATATACACATATTTTATGAAAATGATTATAATATAATTATGGATATAATATTATAATATAACTTTTTTTTTCTAATAGGGTATTGGGTAAAATCAGCGAACTTTTGATGAGATTTTTTAACCTCAGTCATGTTCCCACAGAAATAAGTAATCAGATTAATGTTATTTACCATCCATGAAATGTGAACATTTCTTCCATATAAAAAAAAACTATAACTAATTTATATAAAACATGTATATTTATTATATATACTTAATTAATTAACAAAATTTTTTTTTCAACTGATATTTAAATCATATTTACACTCTTATCAACTCTTAGCTCTCTTGAGTTTTTGGTGTCTCCTTTAAATTATCATAGATTTCAAACTTGAATAACCCTACAAATAAAACCCTTCCAAGCCATTCAAACTAGAAAAAATCAATTCGTTAATATAATTAATTATTATATATAATTAAATTGTTTATATAAAATCAATTCGTTAATATAATTTATTATTATATATAATTAAATTGTTTATATATAGGCGTCTCCTTCAAAGTACCATAGATTTCAAACTTAAATAACCCTACAAACAAAATCCTTCCAAACCATTCAAGCTAGAAAAATTATAATTTATTATTATATATAATTGAATTGTTTATATATATAAGTAAGTTAGTTATATTCTATGTTATATAATGCAATATATATATATAATAACTTTGTTAGTTATTTAATATATAATATATTATACAAGATACTTCTAACATACTTATAATTATTATATAACAACTAATTAATACAATCATATTATATTATTTATTTTTGTTTACAATCTAAATATTTCATTATTATTTTTAATCTTCATCTTTTAAGTCTTCATTAATGCATATAACAATAATTAATTTATATATTATATAATGAAGTAATATATTATATATATAATATAATAACAACAAATAATAATATAATAATAATGATTATAACAGAATCACAAATATAATATTAAATATAATATCACAATATGACTAACTTATATAAAACATACAATAAATTAATTAATTATATTTTCTTAATTAATTAATACAATTTATTATATATAATTTTCTTTATGTTGATTAAGTTAGTTATTTCCTGTGCTGACCCGAAGAATCCAAAGTGTTGGAAAATACCCGACGTGGCTGGAAACCCTAGGGCTCTATAACGCCTAAGACGTGATCGTTGCATGCACTGACACCACTGTTCCAGGCCAACAGACTAAGCTGCTTGGGTGAAGGCTTCACGAGACAACTGAGCAGCCAGGATGAGTCGGGAAGAGGGGGGGAACCCCCCTCGTACAGTGATGTTACGGCCAATGCAGGAATGGAACCTGAGCCAAAAGACCCACATTCGAGCCGCCACCGCATCTCCGAGATCAACTTTTCACACAGGAACAGAGGCTCATGAAAGAAATGGATGTAGAACCCAGTACATCTCATCCAAAAGCTTCTTGAGGATGGGAACCAGGCAAGTGTATATCGCAAATGGACAAACCCCCTCATTATCATATCAAATCAACATGAGTTGGTGAGCACACTAAGTTTATGATGGATCATGCCCTAATCGACAAATTTTTAGGCCTATGGCCAACTGAACGCGACCTCACACGATGGATCAAGGACTGGTGGAACCCCAAAGGAGACTACGAAGTTCAGGTCAGCTCCAAGGGCTTATTCACAATAAACCTATACAACCTCGAAGACAAGGATAGAATATTTGATAACGGACCGTACTTCTACAACTCAGCGGGACTGTTTCTGCGCTTTTGGACAAACAAATTCAGCCCAGAGAAGGAGGAGTTTACAAGGGCACCAGTATGGATACGGCTGTACTCACTGCCCCAGGAATTCTGGCTGGAAGAAATACTCATGGGTATCGGGAACACAGTGGGGCGATATGTAAAGTCATCGGAGGCTACAAAGATGAGAAAGTACAACTCATATGCCCGCATCTATATCTATATGGACATCTCAAAGGACCTGCCAGGATTAATCACTCTAGAATATCAGGACGAAGGCTGGAATCAAACAATCGATTATGAACACATCCCCTTTCGCTGCAGGAAGTGCCACGAGTACGACCACCTCTTCATAGATTGCCCTCTAAATGCTCCAAGCACCAAGGTTGGTGACAGTAAGCAAAAATATGGCTTCACCAATGTCATAGGTCGACGGAAAAATCCACCAAGAAAACAGAACCAGAGCACAACCCCAAAAGTCCCAACCAAAAATTCCTATGATGTTCTGAATCAGCTGCCAGAAGAGGAGAAAATACAAAACCCTCATCAAGAAAAAACCCAGGCGAAGGGGAAAATCCCAGAGGAACACAACCCCACTCAAACCAAAGGAACAACCCAAGTCACTCAAACAGGTACAGACGGAGACACCATGATGCAGATGGATGAAACGGATCTGGCAGACATAGACCTGGAAAAGTTGGAGGAAGCTCTTAACCAAAAAGACCTACAACACATTTCTATGGACCAACTCCATAAAGTCCATAAAGTTTTCACAAACTCCACAGCAGGATCTACGACAAGACTAGGCATAACCGTCGACCCAAGCACAGAATCTAAGCGGGCAACTAAGGAAAACAAACGGAGGGGACGCAAAGAAACTCACCAACTTATCAAAGAAGCAGGAAACCTACTGATAAAATCAGGACGGATTCATAGGTTATCGGAGGGATACCTCCANAGATAATCACTTGGAACATTAGAGGGCTCAATGGTAGATCCAAGCAAAGGATCCTCTGAGACTGCATCAAATCTTAAAACCCAGATGTTCTACTCCTACAAGAGACTAAATGTGCAGGACTAGAAGTTGAAAATGTCTTCCGAAGAAGCTGGAGGGGCTGCGACTTCTTCCATCAAGACTCCGTGGGAGCTTCCGGAGGGCTAGCCATTCTTTGGATCCCTCATACTGTCACTCTGCAACAACCCTTCTCCACGACAGGCACTCACACGCCTAAAACAAAGGTCGTATGCAAAAGTTACGACCCCGAGAAGTTGAGGTACCAACTTACCCATCAAGGCCCACATAACGTTTGGTGTTTCATCTCCTAGGGTTAGGTTTTTTGGATGTCTAGGGTTTTGGAATTCACGAGTAATGTTTAAAATTCCTCTGGAGCCTCATTTTAATCATTCTTCTTAAACGGATGGGCGTAGCAGCCACATCTCTTCTTAGAGATAACTACCACCATTCGAGCGAGTTGTTTAAGTTCTGCAGTTTTACAGTTTCAACCTATTTTATTTATTCGATAAAAGTTATTTTTCACTGGATATCTACTGTTTTTTTCCATATCTCTGTGTTATGGTATTCAATCTGTTATTCATTTCGTTCCGCTCATAAATCCATATCATAAGGTCGAAGCGATATCAGAGGATCCCAACACAAACCTATGTTAGAATTTGGCGAGGCCCGGGAAGCCACGAAGCTTTGTCATAGTCATCGAGGTTGACCAATCATGGATGAATTGGATCTTGGTTGGGTCCACATGCATCCCTTTTTCTTCCATTATGTATACCAAGTATTGAATTTGTTGTATGTCGAATGAACATTTATCTAGATTGGTGTATAGCTTGTGTTGTCATAGGGTGCTTAGGACATGTTTTATGTGTTGTAAATGTTTGGCCCAATTCCGACTAAATATGAGGATATCATCCAAATATATGACTACAAAAGATTTTCTGAACAACCACAAGATATCATCCATCATCATCATGAATATCACTAGAGCATTAGACAAGCCAAAAAGCATGACCATCCATTCAAAAAGGCCTTCTTTAGATTTGAAGGTTTTTTTCCATACATAGGTTTGTTCTATAGAAACTTGGTGATAGCCAGACTTCAGATCAATCTTACTAAAGAAATTCACACCCTTAAGTTGATCAATAAGGTCATCAATCCCAGGGTTTGGGTATCATTTCTTGAAAGTGATCTTGTTCAAGGATCTATAATCAACATAGAGTTGCCATGTCCCATCCTTCTTCTATACCAACATAGTTGTGAATCTGATGCTTTATATCCTTAATCTCCATAAGGGAGGGTCTGTATATTGAACCATTGGGTAAGGGTGCACCAAGTATAAATTCAATGGAATGTTAGACCTGTCATTGTAGAGGCACCCCTATAAGTGAAGTGAAGATATCTATATATTCTGCTACAACCTTATCCACTTTCTTCTGTTGTGTAGAGAGATCCCGTTCAGAGGTTTTAGCAATCGTAGTGACCTTTCATTCACTTTTTGACCGAACCATGAAGAGGAAAAGATTCACCTTTTGAGAGATTACATTCAAACAATGTTTTGTTGAGATCAATGAAATTGTAGTAGTCAGAACAATGACACTATGGGGTTGGGACTCATAAATAACATGATGCTTCCACATGTAAGGTTGTCCTAAAAGAACATCACAAACTTCAAGTGGGACAACATCACACATTACGTCATCTTTGAAGGGCTTGATTTCGTAGGACATGCAACAATATTGGCTGGCACAAAGGTCTCATCCCTGGCTCAACCAACCGATGGTGTATGGTCAAGGGTGTGACATCATCGATAGCTTTAGTATCTTGACAACCTCAGATGAGATCAGGTTCTTCTAGATCCCACTGTCAACAGTGAAATTTAGTGGGGTCCTTTTCACCCACATTTGTGAATGGAAGAGGCACTCCTCCTCCTCAAGATCCTTTGACTCTTCTGGTTGGATCTTTGCAGTTGCGATGGTAGCACTGGGTTCTACATCAATGATCCACTTTCCCTATTTTGAATCATATTCTGAGTCAGGGTCCAAATCCTTTTCATTAATATTGGTCAACAATGACCATTTCGAGTTACCCTTTTGGTCAACAATGATCATTAATATTCATGTTACCCTTCTTTCACAGTGAAACCCAACTTCTATTAATGAATCAAATAATAGAAAATTGTAGAACATAAATGGGATAGAATGGTGGTAGATTATCTTTGAAGAGAAAGAGATGTCGACTATGCTCATTCACAAAAATAAGATGAAAAAGAGCCCCAAAAGGGCCTTTTATCATAAATCCTAAAAGACAAGAGGAAAAAATCCTAAACCTAGAATATGAAACACCAAAAGTATTGTGGCCCCAAGGTGGTTAGTTGATATGTCAAATTCCTAGATATCACCTTAACTCCCCTAGTTAAGGGAGTAGGTTGTTACTTAATGTATAATGGCCATATTTATTAAATAAGGTCCATAATATAGTTAGAGTGTGTAAACAATAATGTAAGGTGGCATCTTAAATAATGTCCACTAGGTAGTTGATGCAGCCTCATTAATGAAATTCCACTACGTGGTTAGGTTTTGGGATATTTATAGAGGTATAATATATGTAATTGGATTCAAATTGATTAATATTTTATTGGATTAGAGGTCCCCCCCTCAAAAGGTAAGTGAACTTTGCTTCTTGTTATCGCTCAGTTTGTAGTCAAGGTCAGATAGTTGGAAGGTAAGGACCAAACTGGTGTAACAGGAGCTTCCCCACCCACTGTCACCTTGATGGGGAGCTCTTTCTAGTTAGGGTGGCTAATCCCAAGCGAGACGTCCCTAGTAATCTGGGGTTTTGAAAGGTCTTAAGGTTTATAGGATCAAGATGAATATTTCCTCTCACAGATTACTGCCAAGAAAGATAGTCAAAGAGAAGGTATTCCACTGAAAAAAGGGCACCTGTTTGCGAGACAAGGCAAATGAAACTAAAAATGTGCAAGCAGTGGTTAGTACTTCAATTGCTAACGACTATCTTCAAATATATATAATAACATGTAATTATTGACGAAGTCAATGATTGCAATTATTGTTATAGCTTAAAATATCACTTCTTCAATAAATACCAAATGATAGAGCATTCAATGTACAAAATTTATCCTTGATTTATCACAATGCATTAACTACCATAAATATGCTTCACATATAATGTTGTTGCGTCAAACCTGCTAAGGGTGACGTCAGCGCTAATCTAGGTTAGTTTTGGTGAGCAAGGAAGTGGACGTTTTGCAAATTAAATCAACGAAAATAATCTACACCTCAATGCCAATTTGCTAGATGACAAAGCCACAACGTTCTATACCAAACAATAGATCAAAATAGGCATGACGTCACTAGCTAGTTAGGGTTAGTAAAATCGCTAGGGTTAGTTAGGGTTTCAAGTTTTGGAAGATAGAAAGGTTGTTTTGATACAAAACTGTCAACGTTGCATTTATTAGACTAGTGCCTTAGGGTAAATGGAGTCAAAGAGTGAGGCTAAAGGCTTAGAAGGATTTAAATCTAAGGACGGGAAGGTTAGGCTTTGTAGTGCTGCAATGGCAGGGACACAAAGTCAAAACCCTAAGGGGAGGAGGCTCATTCCGGTGTAGCTAAAGCTAGGCCTCATGCTCCTCCCTCTTTCCTTAAAACTCTTTGGCAAAACGGCTAGCTTTAAAACATAAATCTAGGGCTGAAAAGTGTTGTTGGGGCCAAGGCTTTTCAAACCCTAGGTGTAAAGTTAATTAGGCCTAGGACGTCTTCTTTCTTCAATTTATGTTTCAAACTAACTCAAGAAAAAGGAGAAATAGTGTAGCAATGGCTAGTCTATATTCTTCTTAATCAAATGGCTAAGCAAGTCTTTATCATGGGGACATGAAGCAAGGACCTACTTGTGTGCTTGCTCCCTAGGGTTTCAATGATTAAGCATAATAATAACAATTTAACCATACATGTAAGATATTAGACCTACAACCATTCAATCAAGAAGTTTTGTATGAAAAATACACTTACAAATTCATGAAGAGCTTATCAAACCCTAGTTGTAACACCTTCCAATGATAAAAACACCATACATATGCCAAGGATAATCCTCCCAAGTGTAGCGCCTCAAATCCAAGAGCCAATAACAAAGACAAAAGACTAAAAAAAGAGTTCTCTCACAAGAGAGCAGGTTGTGTTATGTCAAAATGAGGCTCAACGTCCTCAATTTATAATCCAAATGACCTTAAATTACAAAATAGGTCATTAAAAACAGCTGACAAGGCTGACTTAACAATATTCCATTATTTGTCACATTAAATGCTAAAATGTCAAAGTAAGAGATAAAAAGGGAGACGTCAGGCCCCTCTGAGGGAGACGTTGGCCCTTTTTGGGCATCATCAGCATCCAGAGGGAAAAACGTTGTCCCTTCTAGGGCTCCTACAGGCTGCCACACGTGCCAAACGATCCAAGCACACTGCCACATCCTCCAGAAAACGTCCAGCCAGCCCTGGGTGGCGTCCTGTCCATCAAAGCCATCATCTCATCTGCAAGGGGTGATCCCCCCTAGGTCAATCTCTGCCAAAGTGTCCTGGTGAGGTCGTCCTTATGTCTTCTTCATGCAAGGGATCATCATGACGTTGTCCTATCTCTGCCATCCCAGCAACCACCTGATGGGCTCTTCAGCCCCATGGAGGTCCGAGCTAATCATCTCCCCATGTGTACCGGTCCTATGGTACCTGTCCGCCGGGTATGGTCCTGCACATCAAAGACTACGCCCTCCATGGGCTCATCAGTCCTAGAGATCATAGCAATGTAAATCATATATCATCATTAAAGTTATCAAATATATGCATGAAATCCATAACATATCATCTAAGAGCTCAAAGATATTACACAGATCTACTATACAAAGATAAGGAAAACCGACAGAACAACCTATTGGGATGACACCCACAAGAGATGGAAAGTTTCCTCAGAAGATCATTCAAGCCATGTTTTATGAGGTGATATGGTTTTTAGGGATGTCCAGTCACAGTTAGACCAAGGGCAGGTGTTGTCTGTGGGTGCCTTTGTAGGAGGCAAGCTGTACCCGTCATGGATGCATTTTTTCCAAGTTCTTTATTGCCTTTATTTCTTTTATTTCTTTTCTTTCTTTTTTACTTCAAGGTCTGACCAGAGGACACTGCCTTGGCTTGGTGGCTAGAGCTGACCGCGTTACCCACTG
>ML803569.1:94456-107618 GCA_009831015.1 Picea engelmannii | reverse complement strand
CCCCCTTTCCCTTGGCCATGCAACCAAAGGTCACTACCCTGGCTTGGTGACCAGATAGTGGCAATGTCATACTGCTGAATACCTATGAACATAATGGGCCGGCTCGTGATGAGACCTCCCATCCTCTTGGTTAGGTCTTGTTTCCTTTTTATTATTTTTCTTAGGGTTCCTTTAGTTTCTTATCGAGAGGCTTTTTATTGCCTTCTCGGGGATCCCTTGGGCGAAGCATCTCAAGGTTTTATTTCCTATGGATTTTATCTTTTACCAGCTGCTTTTACCCCCTGTTCCTTTAGCCCCTTCTTCCCACAAGAGAAAGTGTAACCCTAAAAGGTCATCCTAATGGTCGGACTAGGGGAATGGGATAGATGAGCGGGGTACAAGATGTAAAATGACAAAAATGGTGGGAGCGGACGATGGCTCTACAAATCCCCTTTGGTGGCTAACCGAAACCCATGAATATCAAATTGCTAAGTTACCCCATCAATCACCCCAACAATGGTCAAGTGGATTAGTGTAAGATCCAAGCAGTCATCAGAAATGAAGGGAACCTAATGCATGTATAATAAGGTTATAACGATCAAATATGACACATACCATGATACCTCGAACCAATTACCTCATGGAGCAAGAGTCCTCTCTGATGCAAGCCCAGGCCGGTGGTGATGGAAGCTGCTACTGCTGACAGGACAAATCTGACAAAGAAGAAGAGAGATGGGACCTCCAGGGCCATGCTCAAGTCAATCCTGCTCTCGGTATTCCATGTCTAGGACTTGTGGGCCTCGAGACATGATCTCCTAGTTATCCCTAGATATCGGGGATAACACTTCTTATTTAGAATATCAATAAATATTTACCTATTTTTGCATATTCAATACCTTGAATAGATTTTATTGTCTTCCCACAATTGCATTTCTATCAATATTGCTTCAATTTCTCCATTTAATCTATCAAGGAAGACCACAAGTAGTATCATAGCACTTTCCTGTGAATGCATGTGCCCAATTTTTAGAGTTTTTCTTTTAGATTAGAAGGGTGTTATAGTTTTTTTTAACACACCAATATGTCATTTAATGAGTAAATTGTGGCTGGGAAGCATACACATAGAGAATACAAGCAGGCTCGCCTAGTTGGACACACTTGTACACATCTATTGGTACCTAGCAATTAGTACCACATTAAACACAATCTATATATAGATTCAATATTCTATGTACCCTCGATATATAAAAAAAACCCTATCCACACTTGAGACAATCCTTACATAAATTTATAAATCATTTTTTCAATATAGTACATCAAACGCAACACTTTAGGAGATCACTCTCGCATACCAGATAATTGAGTAATATATCTAAGGGTACATTTTGTCCTTCTCAGTTAATGCTATGGAAGACTGACCAAGTGTTCTAGTTGGAAACACTTAGGTATATCAAAGAGATATAGCTCCTAACACTCCTTTTCTATTAGGACCCTACAAACTCTAACCTTTGCAACATAGGAAAACATATTCTTGGATATCTTAGAATATCAGGACTTTGAGCGTTAAACATGACACTCAGGGAGATAACTCCCGCATACCATAGAATTGAGTAGTATATCTAAGGGTGCATTTTGTCCAATTACTATAGTTGGAAACCCTATATCAAAGAAATATAGTTCCTAACACTCCTTTGCTATTAAAACCTTTCTATATACAATAAATTGTATTTTTTTTTTTTAAGTAAAACAGGGTATTACCTGCTATATTATATTGACAAAAGATACAGAGAGATACAACAGTGCTACAACCACCAAATGTGCCACCATTTTACCGGAAACCAACACAATTTGGGGCATGTATGTTTCTTCTGTAAAAAAAAAACAAAAGATTGTTTCGTCATCTGTCCTGCCCGAAGGAAACCAGGAAAGATGGCCATACATAGTCTTGACTCTAAACAAAAAGATTAAAAGCAAAAAGGATCCCCAGCATGGCTGGAAGTGAAAGAAAAAACCAGACTAAAAATGACATGATCAAATACCCGGTGGCATGTCGCCCTCGTCCTCCTACCATGTTGATCTGGCCTGAATGACAAATGGTTGGGTGCACGTTGGGAATTTTTTATTCACCGGGGCATTGGAGTAAGCATCCAAAAGCATATCCAAACGTTGTCCCATTAGGAGGGCTATGTTCTCCTGGTCTTCCATTTGTCCTCGAAGTTCAAACACTAGATCCAGGTGTACCGCATGGAGGAATGGTGGCTGGGCACTGAATCATGCATGCATTCCCTTTGTGTCTGTCTCGCCTGGAATAACCATCCCTACTTATGCGCTGGCCTCATATTTTTCCATGGCTGCTATGTCTGTATGGTGCACCGTTACCGCGCAGGTCCCCTGCGAGACCACATCCATGTAAGGAACTTCCTCAACATAAAACGTTGGGAAATCCTCACAGAGCCTCCCCCTTGTGTTGTCTCTTGCCTAAGTGTCTTCTGTGTATGGTATTTCCTCACCGTAACAGGTTGGGAAATCCTCCTCAAGCTTCCCCCTCATGCTACTTCTAGCTAAAGTTTCAAGTGTAGTTGGAGGATTTTCTTCTTGTGTAATGCCTGTGGGCTCCCAATTATCCAGTGTTGGTGGGGTCTGAGGGTTCTCCTCCATTGCAGACTCAATTGTAGGAGCATGGAGTGTGAAATGGGAAACCCTTTCTCTCTGACGAAGAATGGAGTTGGCCAACGAGAGTTCTCTTTCCATATGTTGTCTCCTCTGGCATTGAGAAGCGTGGGTGTACCAAGCCGACCCCCGACGAGGCTTGCCTCGCTCCTTGGGAATCATGGAGAAGGAGTGGGTATCAAACTCACTAGGGCTCGGAGAATTCTGAAGGATGCAAAGAAAAACACACCAGAGCTCACAGTCGACAGAAAATTGCAGAGAAAGAATGAGCCGAATGTGACCATGCCTCTTCGCTTTCACAATCTTGTGGGACGGCTGCTCCTGTCCTCGCAATAACTCTGCCATACTAAATGCTTGCAGTGTCGGTCCTTTCCCACGAGGGAGAATTCGCTCACCCGGAGGTCTACTGTAATGGCCTGCTCCCATCATTAATGTTGAATAGATGGGGAGCGACTTGCTGCATTTAAACCGAGGCTGGGTGCCATACTAGGTGGCGGTGTTGTGCAACGTGTCACCCCATATGGGTCTGAGGAATCCCTGCTAGCAAGGTCTTTGCATCACCTCGAGAGTTCAGTATCATCAGAGAGATTGGCTTGCCAGTGTATGAGCTCTGACTTGGTCTCGACTCCCGCATTAGCCAGGCGGTCCGCTACTTTGTTTGCGTCTCTTTTCACATGAGAAGGGACTATGGTGAGGTTGGGGTGGACGAGAGCTCCAAAGTATTCCAGAAGTCCCGAAAGCCTCCAACTGGGAGATATTCGCAGTGGATGTTCTCCGCGAAGGATTTTGGTGATGAGCTGGATGATGATCTGAGAGTCTCCCTCTACGATGACCTTTTGGTGTTGATTGTGAGTTGCAAACTTAAGGCCTCGAATAAGGCTTAAACGCTCAGCAACATTGTTTGTGTTCTCACCCAAGAAACCTGCCACCAAATACATGATCTCGCCAACAAGGTTCTGGAGGACTGAGCCGAAACCTGTCGGTCCTGGGTTTCCCCTAAAGGCGCCATCAAAGTTTATCTTGATGAAACCTAGTGGAGGGGGGGTCCATCTTGTAGGGCTATTGGAATCGTTGCCTTTTACCTTCATAGGAGTGTGAACATGAATGTGCATATTCCATCTTTTGAGAATAATGTTCTCCTCGGGAGTGAATTGAATATCTTCAAGGTTCCAGGGTTTGTTGTTGACCGTTTCTCGAATTAACTTCTCAACCCATTCCCACGTGGTAGCAGGAAGGGAGGTTTGCAAATGAAAGATTCATTTGTTCCGTTCTTTCCAGATTGCCCATAAGGTGAACCCAGGGAGCAGCTGCCAAATGCGTTCGAGAATTGGGTGGTGGAAGGAGATTGTATCCCAGTTCGCAATTGTTTCCCTGATACTGCTCCTGTTTCTATTGGTGTGTTTCATAGTTTGGGATCCCAAATCCCAGATCTGCTCACTGTAGTGGAAATTGTTGAAAAGATGTTCCATGGTTTCCTCTCTCTGGTGACATAGGGTACACCTAGAGGGGCCTATAAAGCCTATTTTTAAGAGATTATCCCACGTGAGGATACGATTTTGAGTTATGAGCCATAGGAAAATTGAAGCTTTGGGACAAAGGATACATTTCCAAATTTTTCTCTAGATGATTTCTGGGGACTGATTTTGGTAATTTCCCTGTAGGTAATAGGCTTCATTAACCAAAAAAATACCTGTGGTAGAGTGTCCCCATCGAAGGATGTCTGGTCCATATTTGATTGGTATTTTCCTGTGGGCAGTGCATTCTTGCCAGACTTGGAGATCTGTGCCTTCCGTGAGCTGTAGTTTCGTTCTCTGTTTTCCATTGTCTCCAGGGTTGGTTCCTGTGAGTCGGATTCCAAATATCTCTAACTCTCCGAAAAGTATTCAGATGGAGATTTTGTTTGAGGGGATTGAGATATTCCAAGTCCCAGAGGGGGGGTAGTTGTTGCCACGAGTCCTGCCAAAATAGTGCACTTTCTCCATTCCTTACTTCCTAGAAGGCATGCCTTTGAATGAGAAGGCGATTTTGCCAGGCCATGTTCCAAATGTTGGATCCTTGGATATGGTCATTGAATCTGATTAACTGATCGACTTGTGTATTTGGGGCATACTTTTGTTTCCGTATTTGTGCCCAGATTTCTCTCAGATGTTGTAACCATCTCCACCACATTTTGGCCCCCATGACTTGGTTGAGCTTTCCCGAATCACGAAGTCCCAGTCCTCCAAAATTTTTGGGCTTGCATAGTTTATCCCATCCAACCAGTGCCAATTTTTTATTGTCTTGGTGGCCGTGCCACAGGAAATTTCTTTGGAGGCCCCTGATTGCTTGAATTATTGAGATAGGCGCTGCTAGAGCAGTGAAGAGGTAGGTGGGCAGTGCCTGCAGGACTGACTTGAGGATCACCAGTCTGGCAGCAATATTAAGAGGTCTAAAGGTCCAGTTGCTTAACCTATGGGAGATGGAAAGGAGCAAGCTATCCCAAGAAATGGAATGCTTTGGCTCCCCTGTGAGGGGTATGCCAAGGTAAATGGAAGGAAGGGAGCTCTTAGGTATTCCTAAAATTCTGGAAATATGGTTCTGTATTGTAATTGGCGTATTGAAAAAGTAAAGCTTAGATTTGTCCATATTTAAGAGCATGCCTGAGGCTTCGATGAAATTAGAGAGAATGGTGTTAATCTTGGTGGCTTCACGGGCTGTGGGGGTGTTAATTAGTAGAGTATCGTCGACAAATTGACTGTGTGAAGGTTCCAGATGGATGTTATGAAGGGGTATTCCTTTGAGGGAGCCTTCCAGAATTGTCGCCTTGATGTAGCGCCCTAGCCCTTCTGCCATGAGCACGAAGAGGAAGGGAGAGAGAGGGTCACCCTGTCTAATTCCTCTGGTAGACGAGAAGGGTTGGGAGGGTATCCCATTGACCAGGATGGAGAAAAAGGCTAAGGAGGTGAGCTTGAGAACCCAATTGACCCAGATTTTATCAAAACCGAAGGACTCCAACATAGAGCGCAAGTATTTCCATCTTACTCTATCAAAATATTTTGAGAGATCGAGTTTAATAAGAATACCTGGTATCTTGGTCATTTTCAAAGAGTGGACCACCTCATTAGCCAGAATAATGTTGTCCATGATTTGCCTCCCTTCCACATAACTGGCTTACTCTTTGGAGATAGCAAAAGGCAGGATTGGCTTAAGGCAAGTGGAAATGACTTTTGTGATTATTTTGTAAATGACATTGCAGAGGGATATTGGTTTGAATTGCCTGGGATGAGTAACACGCTCCTCCTTGGGGATGAGTGTGAGAAAAGTTGCATTAAGTGAAGAGAGTACCTGGCCAGACGTTCTAGATTCTTCGACAACCAGCGAGACCTCTTCCTTAATTAGATCCCAGCAGTGATGGAAGAAGTCTGTGGTAAAGCCATCCGGGCCAGGTGCTTTTCCTGGGGGCATTTCCTTAACAACTAGGTCCACTTCATCTTGAGTGATGGGGCATAGGAGCGCTTCATTCTGCTCAAGGGTGACCAGCGAGGGTATGTGATTCGTTATTTTCTAGATTGCTTCCTCCCTGTTCTCGATGGTTTCCGTGAGAAGGTCTTTGTAATAAGTGTTGAGTTCCTCAACAATTTGGTCATGTTCTCTTATAGGGATGCCTTGAGCGTCCTCTAGTTGAGTGATGCGGTTGATATATCTGCGGTGCACCATTGCTTTGTGGAAGAATTTTGTGTTTCACTCGCCCTCTCTGAGCCATGGAACTTTGGACTTCTGACGCCAAAGAATTTATTCTTGCTTTCTCCGTTCCTCCATTTCTGCTTAGAGTTGCTCTTCTTCTTTCACTAGATCTGGGGTTCTTCTTCCTGAGATGAAGGTTCTTTGCAGGTCTTCAAGCCTGTGTTCAATTTCTTGTTGTCGTTGGAAAATATTTCCAAAGGTGGATTTGTTCCAGATCTTCAGTTGTTTCTTGAAGTTTTTGAGGCGCTGTTGGAATTTGTACATGTGAGTACCATGCTCCACTTCAGCCTGGATCCACCATGTATGTGCCAGATGATGGAAGTCTGGGTGAGCAAGCCAGAACTTTTCAAAGAGGAAGGGTTTAGGTCTGGGAATATTGCCAGGATCCAGACAAAATATGATAGGCCAGTGATCCGATCCTGATTTTGGCATTATGTTGGCTTCCATTTTCGGGTCTCCCTCGAGAAGGGTTTATGCTACTAGGAAGCGGTCTAATCTGCACGCTACGTTCTGGTGGCCTTAGCATCGATTGGACCAAGTGAAAATCCCATTTCGGGTTTCCATATCCACCATATTTAACTGATCTATGAGGGTTTTGAACTTACCACTGTCTTGCTCCAGCCTTTTGGTTCCTCCAGTTTTCTCCTCCAGCATCAAGATCATGTTGAAGTCATCGCCCATGACCCAGTTGGGCGTATTCAATAGAGTTTTGACATGCTGTATTTTTTGTATGAAGCTTTCCTTGTCTTCTGCGCTCTGCAGTCCATAGACGTTTGTGATGGCTCCTTCCTTGGTAGATCCTGTTACTATGAAATAAGCCTTGAGAGTGCCTGTCGTGGAGAAGGGTTGTTGCAGAGTGACAGTATGAGGGATCAAAATAATGGCTAGCCCTCCGGAAGCTCCCACAGAGTCTTGATGGAAGAAGTCGCATCCCCTCCAGCTTCTTCGGAAGACATTTTCAGCTTCTAGTCCTGCACATTTAGTCTCTTGTAGGAGTAGAACATCTGGGTTTTCAGCTTTGATGCAGTCTCAAAGGATCATTTGCTTGGATCTACCATTGAGCCCTCTAATGTTCCAAGTGATTATCTTCATCATGNTTTGATAAGTTGGTGGGTTGCTTTGCGTCCCCTCCGTTTGTTTTCCTTAGTTGCCCGCTTAGATTCTGTGCCTGGGTCGGCGGTTATGCCTAGTCTTGTCGTAGATCCTGCTGTGGAGTTTGTGAAAACTTTATGGACTTTACGGAGTTGGTCCATAGAAATGTGTTGCAGGTCTTTTTGGTTAAGAGCTTCCTCCAGCTTTTCCAGGTCTATGTATGCCAGATCTGTTTCATCCATCTGCATCGTGGTGTCTCTGTCTGTACCTGTTTGAGTGACTTGGGTTGTTCCTTTGGTTTGAGTGGGGTTGTGTTCCTCTGGGCTTTTCCCCTTCACCTGGGTTTTTGCTTGATGACGGTTTTGTATTTTCTCCTCTTCTGGCAGCTGATTCAGAACATCATAGGAATTTTTGGTTGGGACTTTTGGGGCTGTGCTCTGGTTCTGTTTTCTTGGTGGATTTTTTCGTCGACCTGTGACATTGGTGAAGCCATCTTTTTGCTTACTGTCACCAACCTTGGTGCTTGGAGCGTTTAGAGGGAAATATATGAAGAGGTGGTCGTACTCGTGGCACTTCCTGCAGCGAAAGGGGATGTGTTCATAATCGATTGTTTGATTCCAGCCTTCGTCCTGATATTCTAGAGTGATTGATCCTGGCAGGGCCTTTGAGATGTCCATATAGATATAGATGCGGGCATATGAGTTGTAATTTCTCATCTGTGTAGCCTCCGATGACTTTACATATCGCCCCACTATGTTCTCGATACCCATGAGTATTTCTTCCAACCAGAATTCTTGGGGCAGTGAGTACAGACGTATCCATACTGGCGCCCTTGTAAATTCCTCCTTCTCTGGGCTGAATCTGTTTGTCCAAAAGCGCAGAAACAGTCCCGCTGAGTTGTAGAAGTACGGTCCATTATCAAATATTCTATGCTTGTCTTCGAGGTTGTACAGGATTATTGTGAATAAGCCCTTGGAGTTGAGATGAACTTCGTAGTCTCCTTTGGGGTTCCACCAGTCCTTGATCCATCGTGTGAGGTCGCGTTCAGTTGTCCATAGGCCTAAAAATTTGTCGATTAGGGCATGATCCATCATAAACTTAGTGTGCTCACCAACTCATGTTGATTTGATATGATAATGAGGGGGTTTGTCCATTTGCGATATACACTTTCCTGGTTCCCATCCTCAAGAAGCTTTTGGATGAGACGTACTGGGTTCTACATCCATTTCTTTCCTGAGCCCCTGTTCCTGTGTGAAAAGTTGATCTCGGAGATGCGGTGGCGGATCGAATGTGGGTCTTTTGGCTCGGGTTACATTCCTGTCATTGGCCGTAACATCACTGTACGAGGGGGGTTTCCCCCCCTCTTCCGAACTCATCCTGGCTGCTCATTTGTCTCGTGAAGCCTTCACCCAAGCAGCTTAGTCCGTTGTCCTGGAACGGTGGTGTCAGTGCATGCATCGATCTCGTCTTAGGCGTTACAGAGCCCTAGGGTTTCCAGTCGCGTCGGGTATTTTCCAACACTTTGGGTTCTTCGGGTCAGCACAGGAAATAACTAACTTAATCAACATAAAGAAAATTATATATAATAAATTGTATTAATTAATTAAGAAAATATAATTAATTAATTTATTGTATGTTTTATATAAGTTAGTCATATTGTGATATTATATTTAATATTATATTTGTGATTCTGTTATAATCATTATTATTATATTATTATTTGTTGTTATTATATTATATATATAATATATTACTTCATTATATAATATATAAATTAATTATTGTTATATGCATTAATGAAGACTTAAAAGATGAAGATTAAAAATAATAATGAAATATTTAGATTGTAAACAAAAATAAATAATATAATATGATTGTATTAATTAGTTGTTATATAATAATTATAAGTATTTTAGAAGTATCTTGTATAATATATTATATATTAAATAACTAACAAAGTTATTATATATATTGCATTATATAACATAGAATATAACTAACTTACTTATATATAAACAATTCAATTATATATAATAATAAATTATAATTTTCCTAGCTTGAATGGTTTGGAAGGATTTTGTTTGTAGGGTTATTCAAGTTTGAAATCTATGGTACTTTGAAGGAGACGCCTATATATAAACAATTTAATTATATATAATAATAAATTATATTAACGAATTGATTTTTTCTAGTTTGAATGGCTTGGAAGGGTTTTATTTGTAGGGTTATTTAAGTTTGAAATCTATGATAATTTAAAGGAGACACCAAAAACTCAAGAGAGCTAAGAGTTGATATGGTTCCAACAGAGTGTAAATATGATTGTGTAAATATGATTTAAATATTAGTTGAAAAAAAAAAATTATGTTAATTAATTAAGTATATATAATAAATATACATGTTTTATATAAATTAGTTATAGTCTTTTTTATATGGAAGAAATGTCCACATTTCATGGATGGTAAATAGGATCAATCTGATTACTTATTTCTGTGGGAACATGAGTGAGGTTAAAAAATTTCATCAAAAGTTGGCTGATTTTACCCAATACCCTATTAGAAAAAAAACAGTTATATTATAATATTATATCCATAATTATATTATAATCATTTCCATAAAATATGTGTATATATCAACCCACATTTTTCTTGGTTTATATGTATATATGATCCCAAATTTTTTTTAAGTTTAGGTTTTTTAATCAACTTCCATTATTAAGTATAATAATAAATATATATTTTTATATAAATGAATTATATTATAATATTATATTGCTATTATATTATTATCATTTTCTTGGAATGTATGTATATTTAAATCCCTAAATTTACTCTAACTGATATCTTTGACCAGGTAATTTTCATCTTATTTAACCTTTGTTATGGAATAGCTTTTTATATTTTAAGGGTTGTACACACACTTGCTCGATGAGAGGAGGTGGATGAGAAATTGTGGGATGAAAGGAGGTGGATGAGAAGTGGAGCTGTGACCTGCGGGGACAAAAAATCCAACCATGTTAAGGGTTGGTGTGGCTCAGGCCGGGTGCGATCCCGGGGTGATTTTGATGGCTTAGATGCCCTTGAGTGGCGGTTTCTCAAGCCACAGGTTAATCGCAGGTCTTGCACAAATTAACAAACAAAAAAAAAAATTATATTTTAATTGTTATTTAATTTCTAATTACAACATAGATTACTAATAGTGAAAATTAATATGTAAATGTATCTATTGACAATGATGTATTTTCATACTTGTTTATATGAAAAAATCAATTTCATACTTATTTATATGCAAAATTCACTATTAATATATAAGTGTATCCAATTGACAATGATGTGTTTTCATACTTGTTTATATGAAAAATTCCATTTCATACTTGTTTATATGCGAAGTGTATTTAATAAAACATTTGAATACTTTGAGTCCCAAAAAAATTGAATATTTTGGTTTGACAGCTCCAGTTCCGTGGGATAATAATAAGGGATGTGTATAATAAATAATACACATTACAATATAGATTTCATGAATATACATACACTTAGGGATAATAATAAGGGATGTGTATAATAAATAATACACATTACAATATAGATTTCATGAATATACATACACTTAAACAATTTGGGTTATCTGGACAAATAATTTGATTTTTCTCTATAAAGAAGCAACAGAAATTAAACTATTCCTTGAGAAGTGATAGAACCTTTCGCTTGTCAAACTATTCCTTGAGAAGTGATAGAACCTTTCGCTTGCTTTTGGCCTTAGTTTAAGAAAAAAATAGAACCTTGCTGAAACAACTTCTATGCCTTTGGCCTTAGTTTAAGAAAAAATAAAACCTTGTTCAAACAAACTCTATGTCCAAATACTCCAAAAAAGAAATGCATTGTTTTGTTTATGGTGAGGGCATTTAAAACAAAATACTCTATGTTGTTAATACTTTTTAAAGTTCACAATTATCTTCTGAAGTGTCGAAGGTATCTACCCAGTGGCCTCTCCCTTGGATTGTTGGTACTAGGACCATGCATCTGGTTCGTCATGACCTGAATATATATCCAGTCTGAAATCATTGAATTAATTTAATCAAACCCAACATTATTTTATTCGTGTTTTAATTTTTATTTTTACAGATAAAAGAAAAGCATAATTTAAATTTAAAGGCTTTTAAGTTGAAATATACAGTTTGAGTGGGTCTAATGGTTAAGAACATGTGTTTTCTCTTAAGAGGTCACACGTTCAAATCCAGAAGGTGTAGGGTATGTATACCTTTGTAGACTTTACGAGTCAAATTGCTTGGTTGAGGGGGTCCCTTGTCCCACACCACAAACAAGTGGCTTGAATGTGACCTTAAAAATAGATTATTATTATTATTATTATTATTATTATAAACATTCAATAAAAAAGGATCACAAAAAATCACATATATAAATAAAAAAATTAAAAATCCAGAATTTTGTTCAATTTTCTAAACATTTGGATTGGTTTAAAATGGGACAATCTAAATTCTGAAATACATGAAACTTTGATTCATGCTAAACTCAAATTACCTCTGGAAAAAAAAAATCTTATTGATTCAAACTTTTTTTTTTTTTTTTTTTACTGAAAAACAAGTTTGTTTGCTCAGAATTATACTCATATAGATTGTTACATGAATCTCCGCCAATAACAATAATTTTGTCGGTCTCTTTCACTGATGACGATCTATTTCCTAGCGTTCATCAACATAATTTCATGGAAAAAATAATTAAAGTCCTAATTAGTTAGTTATTTGAATAATCAATCAAAAAAAACAAGTACTTAGCTTCCTTCTGATTTTTTTCTTGGACATTGGAAGCGCATGAGCTGAGGATACTTCTGTTGAATATGGAGCAACCAAAACAGCAACATGAAGATAATCCGTGTTCTAGTCCGTATATAAATGGAATACGATGCATTAAATGTGGTGTGAGAATCTGTAATTCTGGCCAGTGCGGTTGCGAAGAAACGTTTTTGCTATGTGAACTGGACCAAAGGGAGAGGAAATATAATATTATGAGATGAAGTTTCTTGACCTTCTAAAGTATTTCATAGCAATTGGGGTTCCCAATCTGTCTCCAGAGGATAAAGATCATTTCAAACTACAAGATGCTGCTATAAAGGGTTTTTTAAACGGCGGAATAATTTACCAAACTAATTATCATGTAAACGGGTTGCAAATCGAATTGAGTCCACAGTTCTTTGTATTCAATCAACCTCGACATGAACCCATTTCAGGTAATCATCAAAATATTGGTAATTCCAGTTCTGATAATGCCACGCAACAACTGGACCTGCGGAAACAGAAAACGAATTGCAGGAACAGAGAAAACATAAAACGATTTTATCAGAACAGCAGAACAGAATGCATAAAACACCACACGGATCTCATTATTTGAATTGATATATAAAGGAATTACATGCAAGGAAATGCTTCGTAAACAACGAAGCGTCTAACAGTCTAACAGCTCACTCAGCGATAAAAACAAGAAACCAAACAACTGATAGTTAACTAAACTAATCAAAGGAGCGATTTCCTCAACTTATTCATCTAACACACCCCCTTAAGTTGGAGCGCGACAATCATTTAACCTAACAACACTCAGCTTAGATCTGAGTGATACAAATGTTTCTGTGCCCAAAGGCTTTGTGAAGATATCAGCTTGCTGATCTGCTGATTTACAAAATTTTA